>OU612044.1:144128906-144284360 GCA_914767935.1 Coremacera marginata
CAACGCTGATAGAGTGTGTCCGAGAAGATAGGAAAAAAAGCAACAACAACCATACAGCTCTGTGGCTATTTTTCACTCTCGCATTCTATTCTCTCAAAGCAACGCTGTTCATAAGAGTTGTGTGGCCTTGTATATTGTTGTTTCTTATATATGGGGAAACAATGTTTTTTAATTTCTAATTTTTATCTATCTTAAGGCCGGCAATACATTTTTTTTTTGCATTTTAAATGACTTAACAACATCTCAAAAATATGTTAAAAAAATTTTATAAAGATATCTTGAATATTTATTATGAAAGTTATAAGCTTGAAAAGAGACCCGTGCGTAAGTTCGATATAATATAAAAATCAAGTTACTATATCTGCCTTTTTATTATATCATTTATTTAATCTGCTCAAACCGGTATATTAGAAGAGGAATGGGAAGGGGAAGGGGAAGGGGAAGGGGAAGGGGAAGGGGAAGGGGAAGGGGAAGGGGAAGGGGAAGGGGAAGGGGAAGGGGAAGGGGAAATGTTAACAGTAATTCTTTTGTGTGTATATATAGTGATTTAATTAAGTTTTGAACACGATCGTCTTCGTATTATTTCTTTCGTATAATTTTACAGTAGTTTTTCTCAATACTACGTTTTTCAAAACGTATTTTTGAATAACACTTTAATAAATTTGAATGAAACTGATTTTTAAAATAGCCTTTTATCAAAATTTAATCGTTTTATTCAAAATTTAAAACAAAAAATAAGTAAAAAATGCAGTTTTTCTTTATTCCAAATACGTATAAATTTTTAAAAAAGACTTTTTTAAAATTCTGTTTCCTTCAGATATGAGATATTTTTATTACGTTTTAAAATATTAAAATTCAAACATCTCAAAAATATGTTAAAAAAAATTTTATAAAGATATCTTGAATATTTATTATGAAAGTTTTAAGCTTGAAAAGAGACCCGTGCGTAAGTTCGATATAATATAAAAATCAAGTTACTATATCTGCCTTTTTATTATATCATTTATTTAATCTGCTCAAACCGGTATATTTGAGATGAGGAATGGGAAGGGGAAGGGGATGGGGATGGGGAAGGGGATGGGGATGGGGAAGGGGAAGGGGAAGGGGGAGGGGAAGGGGAAGGGGAAGGGGAAGGGGAAGGGAAAATGTTAACAGAAATTCTTTTGTGTGTATATATAGTGATTTAATTAAGTTTTGAACACGATCGTCTTCGTATTATTTCTTTCGTATAACTTTACAGTAGTTTTTCTCAATACTACGTTTTTCAAAACGTATTTTTTAATAACACTTTAATAAATTTGAATGAAACTGATTTTTAAAATAGCCTTTTATCAAAATTTAATCGTTTTATTCAAAATTTAAAACATAAAATAAGTAAAAAATGCAGTTTTTCTTTATTCCAAGTACGTATAAATTTTTAAAAAAGACTTTTTTAAAATTCTGTTTCCTTCAGATAGGAGATATTTTTATTACGTTTTAAAATATTAAAATTATTTTTTTTTTCGCATCAATCTTGGTGCCAGCAGAACTCCCGCAGTAACACAAGAGGTCTTTTACAACAATCGTTTTAGCCAGCGCCATCTTTGTTTTTGAAAAAACAAAGCATTTTTTTTTAACCATAAATGTATATTTTACCAAATTTGAAAATTTTAAAACTCTAAACAAATTTCTTCTAATAAGATCATCACCTCAATATCACTCTTTTTTACACTCCTCTAAATGTATTGCCGGCCTTAATGACAAAACATTTGATTTGTGCACTTGGTATGAACAAGAGCTTTCAAATTAAATAAGTTTCATTCGAATGAGTTGTCTTTAAAGTGGTTAAAAAGGGATTTAAGTTTTTGTGTTCACGTGTTCATATATAAATTTTTTAATTTCTTTTAACTAAGAAAATATTGTTTGTGTTATTTTTTATTTCGTTTTTGACCATTAATGATTTGTTTTTATAATTAGTTGTTGTTGATAATTTTTAATTCTTTTTCTAGGAAAAAATTAGATTTTCAGTTATACATATTCATTTGCTTGAGACGCTTTCGAGGAAAATATAATTATCTAAGCTTACTGTGTGAAGTCGCATAGTATTTCGAAAATGTGTTCAAACTCATTTCGAACCACTCAGTTATGCAAGAATCTTTCTGTTTTTGGATGCCAAGGGCCTAGCTAAAGTATCCGATGTGTTTTTTTTTGCAGTGTACTTGAATTGTTTCTATTAGTTACTTAATATTCAGTACCATTTTCTTTCTTACCATCGTAATGCGAGACGCTCAATGTTCTTCAACCAACATTGAAGGTTTTGGCCAGCTCAAAGGTCAAAGAAAATTAATTTATTTTTTGTGTCTCCGTTGTGCACCGATGTTTCTTCAGCTACTTGGAATTGCAGAGCAGCAGTTAAACTAGCAATAACCAACTAAGGTGGTTCTCTCACTTATACTTCTAATTTTTTTCCTTACTAATGCCTTTTTTTTTGTGCTCAGTCTTAACCGCTATTTAAGCAGCGTTGGCAAAAACAACGTTAGTAAAACTCAACTAAACGGGTTCACTTAAGCGGCTAATATATGCGAATTCATTGCTATTGTTGTTGCTAGGTTTCTAGTTTTTTCCTTATACAGTCAAGTTTTACTCTAAGCTCGTTGGGATTAACGCTAAGACTAAAGCCCTTGAAAGCGGGAAGCATTTGTGCTACTTTAGTTTCGTCCGGTATTCAATTTACAAGATGGTGGGTGGGTGCAAGCAATGGTGAATGGTGGATGTTGTTGCTACTTAGGTATTGTATTAGAACAGTTGGGTGGTCAGTGGCGTGGCGCACTCATTGAGTTTATTATAATTTACATTAGCAGTAGAACAACCAAAACAATAAAAATAAGAAAACAAACAACTGACAGCTGTTAGTATTATTGTTATGGTTTGATGGAATTTTAAGTGATTCCCATTTGAATGTTCATGAAATCTAGTATGGCAAAAATAGTTTGTTCGATTTTTTCCCCTATTTTTCAGGTTCTGACGCATTGCAGCTATTTGGCTTGCATTCCTGATGAATTTAAATAATTAATAATTCAGTTGTTGTTTTTGCTATTATTGGAATTTGCTTCTGGCATATTGCCATATTGCAGTTGTATGCAATACGTAATTTTTTTTTTTTGCCTGAACTATTGCATGCAAATATAAATATTATACCAGCTGATTTAAAATACATGGTCGATTATGGTGTAAAAAAAGGTTGCATAAAATTGTATTAGTACCAGGTACTTATAAATAAATATGTGCAAAGTAGTTAATGTAAATTACTATGATTAACTACATTAATTTCTAGTCTAAACAAAACTTTGTTCAAACTTACTTAGGCAACCCACAAGCAACGATTGTCTTCAGTCAATGTCACACCTTTGCTCTGTTAATCTTAATTTGTATGTATGTATGTGTAGTACATTTTAAAACATGCTTAGGTTTAATTTTAAAAATAATACAATATCTTAAAAAAAATAAGACATCAAATGTTTCGTCAGCAAGAATTGATCAGAGCTTGCTGCATATATAACCTGCTGTAGAAAAGTGTTTTCTGACTGTACGCTGGTTGGAGAAATAGTCAATAGAAAGTCATACACCTTTTGCATATATTGCCCTCGAGAAGAGTCAGATATAAAAAAGTCATCTTCTTTATTTAAAATGCCGCTTAGTTTTGGAACAACTATTTGCCATATCCGAGCTTTTGTACTTTGCTATTGCCTGGTTTAACTTTTCTTCAAAGCTTTGAATTTCCTCTTCTTCTGTAATACGTATTACTTCTGTAATATCCAAATCAGATTCTAGTGGTGTTGTAACTAGTCTCTGAATAAATTCTAATATTTCTTTTTTCATAATAATTTTCTTTCATTCACTTTCATTTTGTAAAGTCCAGGGATTGAAGTGATCTAAGCCCGGGAATTGGGATTGTAAAAAGCCTCCGGGACTAAAAGCCCTTGTTTTCCTAGGAAGGAGCAAAAGTCTTTGTAAAAGAATTATTCTGTATTTTGAATTATTGAGAATTATATTTGAAAATTTTAGAACTATTCTGGAATTCTCACTTAAAAAGCTCACATATGGAATCCTATTTTCTGAGATGTTTGGTGAAAGTTTTGTGAACATCGTCGCAATTTACAACATTCCACTGTGTAAGATTTGACCGAACTATCAGGACAAAATTCTAAATATTTGTAAGTGGATTCCTTTGTTCATTCCTACAAAAAATTGTTAAGAAGTAAGGGCGTATCTGAAATACCCTCCTTTATGCGACAAAAAAAACAAAAAACGAAATGGCCATTTCAGCCCTTGAAAGGACTTTGACCGAGCTTTTTATGATCAATTGTGTTGTTTGTGTTGTGAAATGTTTGAACACAAATTATCGAGAGCTGGATCTACATGTTTTATGCCGACTCCGAAAGGCGTATGTTCTCAACAAGCTTTTCATGGCAGCTTTTACTCTCTGAGGTTTGCCATTGCCTGCAGAGAAATGACGGCCGAACTGAAAAATTAATTCAATTGAAAAAACTTTCTGTGCCAGATGGGGATTCAAACCTGAGTTCTCTGGCGTATGAGCCACACACTCTACCCATTACGCCACGGCTGCCACCTTTAATTTGAATGAATGAAATTGCCTCCTTTATGCAAAGTATTCATAAAATTGACACAAATTGACAAAAAAATTAAACTTTGACACAAAATCATATTTTAAAATCATGAGGTACTGCCATTTTGTAGGTTATCGTAGAATTTTTAAGGTATTTTTTGTGAAAAATAAAAAACTAAAAACTTTCTTTCGACTGCCGTTTTAAATATGGTATAACAGATCAACGAAACAATCTAAAATTTACGACATGGCTTCGTGTGGTTATGCTATATTTTAGAGAAAAAAAATGTATTTCTTGTAATTTGTTTTTATTTTGTCCCTCTATATTGAGATTATTTCACACTGTGTGTTCAAAACATGCTTGCAGACATAAGAAAAGTGAATGTATTTTGAAAGATGGGCTCAAAAGAAAACCCGTTTTTGCTATGAAATGCATTTCAATAATTTTTGCAAAAGCAAATATATATCACTATTTTTTTTCTAGTTAAATAAATGTTTAATTATTATTAAGCCCCTAATTCTAAAGATTTTCAAATAACAATGCAACAATTTGCCGATTTAAATCAATATACTTTATGATTTCGAACATATAATAAGAAATTTAGACTTGTGTAATATCATCGCAAATGATCTCGTGAACAAAATGAACTACTTTAATGAACTCAGATTTCGCTATTTGCCAGTGGATGCCCAATTTTTTTTGAAGAATGCAGTCGCGCTATTGGAATACTGTAGAATGTTCAGGTAAGGCATGAACTTTAACGAAGTTGTGAAAGAAAGCAATCATTTTGTATTGCAATGAATTCAAGTTTGGATTAAAATCTTTTAATCGTTTTTAATCTTTTGATCTTTTAATCATTGAATGCATTTCATTGAATTGAATAAATTTCATATCGCATTCATGACTGAAAAACTAAATTGATTGCACTCATTAATTCTTTTGAAAAGATTTTTTTTTTTGACTAAATTCATTCTAAATTCTTATTTTATTTTTATTTTGTAATATATATAATTATATAATATAATTTTTTTGCTGAGTTCTAGGGGAAGCAAGAGCCCCTCCCTGCTCCCCCCTGAGAACGCCCTTGCTTCGTTCTAAGCAACTTATTAAAAATTTATGAAAATATGTACGAGTTTGGAAAATTCTATTGATTTATTTACATGGTTAACCTGCATTTGCGATGTTTACATTTTTGCATTGCGTTTGCATTGAGAAATGGTTTTGCCCTTCATTGCATATTAATTGAGTTGAATATATTTGTTCCATCATTATTTTTCTATTTTTTATATTATACTGTTAATGTATGTATTTAAAATATTTTTGCATTTTTGTCATGTTTTTTGGTATTTGGCATTTTTTAACCACTTGAACACGTTTTCTCTGACTTTTGTTTGTATTTGCATATATTTTCTTTTATTTTTATTTATATTCTGCATTCAAATGTAAACAAATACAAGTATTTTGCATGCTTGTGACAATCTGGCCAAGCTGTGGGGCATCAAATTTCAGTTCATCATCTCTAATGTAATCACAAGCAGCGATCTTTACAAATCATTATTTTGTTGAAATTTTTGCGAGAATTTTGTAAAATTTTACAATGACAAATTTTATCGAACCTTTTTGAACTTTTTTTTTAAAGCGAAAACTTCTTTAGGCGTGTTGAGCACTTTTTGGTAGGGGAAAAAGTTATGAATTTGCATCAGCACTGTTAATATCGGCAATGTCATCGTCGCAATATTAACGCAACATTAACTGCAGCAATGTCAACGTCAGCAATATAAACGTCGTCAACACTGTTAATGTCATCACTGTTAACGTTAGGCAATGTTAATACCTGCATTTCTGATTAAGCTACCAGGTAAGCTGAAAACAGCAAAGTTTTTGTGTTTCTTGTATAGGGACCCCAAGAAGGGTGGCAGATAGGAAACTCGGAAGAAATATTGAAAGGTACAAAATAATAGGACCAGCATATATATTCTATTCTTCTAGGGATCGATTCAGTAGAGATCTAAACTAAAATCGACAGTTTTTGTGTTTTTTATATGGGGACCTTCAGAAGGATTGCAGATAGGCTTTAGGTTCACTTAGAAGAAATGTTGAAGGGTAAAAAATAGTACACTCAGAAAAAAAAGTACATTAAACAACCGTAAAACTAACATTTTTAGTTGACAAAAGTCGTCCGACATTAGAAAATGTTAAAATTGATATTATGCAAATGTACTTTTTACATTACGAATCTTACGTTGAAAAATGTATAACTGATAAGATAATAATGTTATTTTAAGATTGAAAATTTCACAAAATGTCATAACATTAATGTAGTAAAAGTTAATATTTTATAAATGCAATTATGATATTATGATCATGTTGATTTCACCTGTTTTAATATTGAATTTAGTGAGGAAAAAGTTAAATAAAACACTGAAAATTTTCTTTTGATTTATTTTTATTCATTCAAATTTTTCTTTAAATTGTACATAGTTTATTTAAAATAACTTAAAATAATTTATTTCTAATTAAAGAACTTCCATCAGGAATATAATATAAATGAACTGGAGGACCCGTAAAAACTTTAATGTCCATTATTTCAAAAAGTTCAAATTTAGAACCTATGGTATGCGACTGATAGTGTTCATCAAAATTAACAATTCTATTTTGCGGCTGTAATCGTGATCACAGACGGACGGACAGACGGACACACGGAAATAAACAGGTGGTGATGCTGACCAAAAATATATATACTTTTCTATACCTTCCATGCCTCCATATTGACGTTGCAAACGGAATGACAAAGTTAATATACCCCTTACGCAGAACGCGTTGGGGCATAATAAATAAACAAAAATTAACTCAGGTGGTGATGCTGATCAAAAATATATATACTTTTCTATTCTTACGCAGAACGCGTTGGGGTATAAAAAATAAACACTTAACTCCAAAACTCGCTGATGATGAAGTGCGGCTCCTTTTGTAGACATCCTGCTCATCAATCAATCTTCGTACGTTCGGCGAACAATTTTCATTTTCGACATTCTCTGGGAACTAAATATATGTTTTAATTAACAATATTTTCTGGTTTTTAATTGCTGTATTAAACGTATTTGAACTGTATTCTATTCTTGAACAATGTAAATGGGATCATATATTGATATCAACATTTATAATGTTAAATATATATGAAATACTATCAAGTTTACAGTAAAACACTGGTAAACTAGAAAACATTTTAAATGTAATTTTAACATTAACAATTGATATTGCAACCTAAAACATTAAATTAGCAATTTGATATTTTTCTTATCACTTAACATTTTTTAACGTAAAATCAACCTTTTCTGATTTACATTAGAAATAGCATTATAAAACGTTAATTTTACATTGCTGCTTTTTTCTGAGTGTAGGACCGGTTTATATATTTGACCCCTCTAAGGGCCAGTTTGGGAGAGATATGAAATATAATCGACAGTTTATGTATTTTTTTGGTATGGGGACTCCCAGAAAGGGGGCTGATTGAAAAGGAAAAGCTTATATATTTGGCGCCTCAATGGGTCAATTCGGGAGAGATATGAACTATCATCAACAGTTTCTGTGTTTTTTGTATATGGACCCGCAGAAAGGTGGCAGATAGGGATACAGTGTGTTGAAAAGAAATCTTGAAGGGTAAAAAATAAGGGCAAATTGAATTTTCATTCTCATAAATTTTTGTCGAAAAATACGAAAAATAGGGTCACTTTCAGATTATGTACCATCCAAACGGCTGAACATGATTAAAAAAAGTTCTGGATTCTAAATAAATAGGCATTAGAGCACTGCTTGAATATATTCATCAAGTGAATATACTTTGTTTCTCTGCTGTAGCAGTCACTGCAAGCAAAGCTGCAAGCGAATAAATGTAAACAACAGATAGTATAGCAACATGTTGTGTAGCGCAAGAGAATAACTTGTTATTTGTTCTCTTTTCATACACTTTTGCACTGAGGTGAGCTTTCGATCTACGCGTTGTTTCAGTTATATCTCTGAGTACTTAATAAACTACACGAATACTCAGGAATCTGCTGCAGTGACCTGAATAAGAATCAAGTATGTTGGTTTTTCCCTGCAATAAGCTATATGTTATTCTGAATGCATATTTATGTTATTTTTTGTTACTTTTTTCGCTACCTTCGATACAAAAATCACTAAAACTGTCCAAAATAGTTTACATCAGCTGTAGCTGAACTCCTAGAGGGGTCAAATATATGAGCTGGTCCTATTATTTTTTGCCCCCCAACATTTCTTCCCAACACACCTAACCCTAAGGTGCGTTTCATATTTATAGGACCACTTAAGAATTGTTTTTAACTTCCAAGAAATTGGTTGAAGGGTATAACCGTGTTCGACTTAAATGACCTACCCACTGAGTGAGAACTATTTGTTCTCAATTCGATTTTATATTGACATAATTATATGTTTTATATGCCCTGTTTCATAATTATAAGACCACTTTCATTATTAAAGAAAATATGCACATTTTATTGGAAATTTTTATTTTTTTTTTATTTAAACTAACTCAGTAGACCCCCCTTTTTTATGATGACATCAAATATTCTTGAGCTCATACTCTCTATTAAATTTATAATTAAATTATTATCAATTTTATTCCATTCTTGGACTATCGCACTTTTAAGGCTCTCAACAGACTCGTATTGTTTGTTTTCCTTGTAAATTCTTCGTACAAGAATGCCCCATAGGTTTTCGATTGGATTCAAGTCAGGGGAACACGCTGGCCAATCTAAAACTCTAATATTTTTGGCAGTAAGCCACGATTTTGCTTCCCGGCTGACATGAATTGAGGCATTATCTTGTTGAAAGACATATTCTTTTTCACAATTTTTCTGCAAAAACAGCAACAAACTCATCTGCAGGACTTCTGTGTATGCCTTAGAGTTCATTTTAAAAGAAGTAAACTGTACTTCCAGGCATCCTGACGAGGAAAAGGCCCCCCATAGCATTACACTTCCACCACCGAAGTTTCTTTTAGAAAAATATAGGGGTTCCTTCCGCAAATCACGCCAGTAACCTTGGAATCCATCTGGGCCATCCAGATTCCATTTTTTCTCATCAGAAAATATAACCCCCATGCAATAAACACAAAAGCTGTCGAAAATAGTTTATATCGGCCGTAGCTGAACTCTGAGAGCGGTCAAATATATGAGCTGGTCCCATTATTTTTTGCCTCTCAACATTTCTCCCGAACATACCTACCCCTTATCTACTACCCTCTTTGGCTACCCATATAATAAACACAAAAGCTGTCGAAAATAGTTTATATCAGCCGTAGCTGAACTCCTAGAGGGGTCAAATATGTGAGTTGGTCCTATTATTTTTTGCCCCTCAATATTTCTCCCCAGTACACCTACCCCGTATTTACCACCCTTCTTTGGCTCCCCATACAATAAACACAAAAGCTGTCGAAAATAGTTTATATCGGCCGTAGCTGAACTCTTAGAGTGGTCAAATATACGAGCTGGTCCCATTATTTTTTGCCTCTCAACATTTCTTCCGAACACACCTACCTCTTATCTACCACCCTTCTTTGGCTCCCCATATAATAAACACAAAAGCTGTCGAAAATAGTTTATATCGGTCGCTACCTGGTATCCTAGAGGGGTCAAATATATGAGTTGGTCCTATTATTCTTTGCTCCTCAACATTTCTCCCCAACACACCTACCCCCTATCAACCACCCTTCTTTGGGTCCCAATACAAAAAACATTCCTTTCATTCAACGAACGAACGAATAAAAAAATATTCGCTTAATATTCAGGGTGTGAACACTGATATTTTTGTTATTTTTTATTGCTTTATTTGCTACCTGCTGTTGTTAGTAAAGCATCGTGCTCTTATTCTCTTCGTTTCTTATATCTGAATAAAACAAAGAGAGTGTAAGATCAGGTATGAGCAAAGCAGAAAAGGGATAGAGGAAATTTTTTATTCTATAGCTAGAGAATATATTCAGGGAGGCGAAAAAGCATACTATGCAGGGCTCTAATAGGCATATCCTCAAGATTAAAACTGTATCAAAAATTTTTCCAAATTCCCATTTTAAAAAAAATTACTTTTGGCCAAGCCTTCCCAGTGTGCATCGCACCGCCTAGAAGCTTCCAAGGTTGATTTATAAGGTTGTCGCAGGGCTGATCGCACTCTCTTCTCAGTACCCATAATTGTCAAAACCAGCCAATTTTGCGAATGACTACGAAAGAAAAACGGATGATAATAGAAAGCACTTGCAGATTTTCTATGAGCTGTCAACTTCGATTTGACAATTGTGGGTACTCGCTCTCTCCCTTGCGACAACCTTATGAATCAACCTTGGAAGTTTCACTTTAAAAAAAAAAATTTTAAATACAATCTTAATTTTGATAGTCTGTCAGTATAGAACTTTAGTCAAAATTTTACGTTGTTAGATCGGATCTTTTGTTTTTTTGTTTTGTTACAATGAAGTGCTTAAGACGAAACGTAATAAAAAGAAGCGAAAAAATCGATACATTTCTGGATATATTCTGGTTTAGTGTATATATCTTTTACATATGGTGCTGTCGAAATCTAGTGCATCAGTTTTAGGTAACAGACTTGTTGAAAATGGTATATGGAATAAAATTTGCTTGCTCCTAGACCACACAGTTTCATGACCAGCAGCAATTACGTAAAAGCAAATGCCACATAACCAACCGTCAGCCAGTCAGTCGCCAGCAGTCTGGATAAAGTGAAAGTTTTTGATAAAGTCGTGCTATTTCTGTATTTTCACTTGACTAAGCGGAAATACTAACGCATAAGCACTAAAAAGGATACGCAGAGACTCTAAAGAAGAAAAAAAAAAAAAAAAAGTAAAGGCGGGATAAACAATACGAGTCAAGTCGAAAATTAAACTGTTTGGAAACCACAATAAAAAAAAAAAAAGAAAATAAGCAAAAATAAAAATAATAGCAGATAATAAAAAAATTATAATTATTTAAGCGCTTAAATGAAATGCAGTTAAAGGAAAACAGCGAAAAACAATAAGCAAGTAAGCAGCAACAAAAACTAATGATTTATTAATGAGCAACAGCCAGCAGAATGATGATCATAATGATGATGATGATTCAAGACGAGGGTTGAAAAAAGAAAAAATCATCACAAAACACCGCAGAATTTCAAGGTGCTGCTGCTTAGATTTGTATCTTTAATTTGAGTTCTTTCTGGCATTGGGCATATTTTGCAAATGAGCATTAAAACAGGGAATAAAGCGTCATAAGAAAATATCTGCCATGTCCGTGTTTTTTTGTTTTTTTTGTTTTTATTTCCCCAACAGTTAATTTGAAAAAGGTAGCTTCTACCAAAGAGCCTTTTGCTTTGACGTTATCATCGCTTAATGAAGCTGCCTTCAAGGGTATCCCAAAAATTGCCGCCATTTTTTATGGGCTTATTCAGTAGCTGCTTTTCTTCTTCACATTCTTCTGGTTCATTTGGTAGTTATTGCTATCGTTGTTGTTGTTGTTGTTTTTGTGATTCTAACTGCTTGCTTTGATGGAGCAGTTTGCATGGGTTTTGTTGAACCAACCAGTCAGCCAGCCATCAACACAGACGCGCGCCATTAAAATGTTTTAAAAACGGAAGTGAAAGCGGCAAAGTCTGTCAGTGTTTGTGTTGGTTTTAGTGTGGGTGTGTCTCTGTTTCTAATGCTGTGTCCCCTGGATCCTCTTGTTCATATAAGCGCCGCTCCTTTATGCTTTATATTCGAGTAAGTAATTTTGCTGATAGCCTCGTTTAAGTCGGTTCTACCATAACCTTCCACGTCATCTTGCTTCCACGGTCCATTCAACAGCATTGGCAATGTTCAGCATAAAACAGCCAACAGCTAGTTCAAACGGAAGCTTAAGTTAATCTTGTGGTTTTGGCAACAGCTGCTGACCCGTTTCAGTGAGCGTAACAGCTTAGTTATTTATTATTGTTTTTGATGTTGTTATTGTTGTTGTTGTTGTTGTTGTTGTACACGTGTTTGTTTCCTGTTGATTGCTAAGCAATTAAACTTTCTTTAAATTTTAATGAGTTGGTGTTAGTTTTTTCGTCATGGAAATGTTAAACTGCAGACCTTAAGGGGGGAGATACCTTTAGACAGGTTGAAATTTGTCATGTTTAATGAATTTTTTCAAGTTGATAACATAATTAGATCATTTTTTTTTATTTTCCTATCGTTTTAGTACACCTATGAGCTGTAAAAAACGCATTTTAATTTTTTTTTTTTTTACAAAATGGTGGCTCTGCAGAATATCTCCTCGGACTTCTGCTGCGAAGCATCTAAAAGTGCTGCAGCTGTCAAAATTTGTCCACTTATCTAAAATAAAAGAGGTTTTTTCTTCGATTATTGATATGTTAAAGGGACGGATAAACCTGTAAAATAATAAAAAAGTTTGAAATTAAAATTTATATCTGCTGTTTAATCAAAGGTCCAGGTTTTCAACAATTTTTTTCAACAGTTTTGATTCCGAAAAAAATTATTTATTCACACGACATCTTTAAACTTGTAGATACATACTTAATCCGGTGCGACTAGAGAGAGAAACCTGCCTAAATTCAGCCTGATCAGTCAACAAGTTTTTGAGTTACAGCACGAGTATTTTTGATAAAAGTACTTTCGAGATAATCACGTTTAAAGTTTCGATATGGTATAACTATAAGTTCAAGTAACTTACGGGTCAATCTGCGATTCCGGGTTCATACCACAGCCCTTCGGCCTCCTCGAAAAGCTGATTATCTTGGAGCTGCTGCTGTTGTTTCGAGTGTTTTTAAGAGATTCTTTCGGTTCTACTTCGCGACTCGTGCCTCATCGGTGTTTTTAATGAAATCTCTGCAATAGGTGCCCATAATTATTATAGCTGAAATTTCGACAATTTTTAGCACCGAATTGAGGTGCTTCGGACATAATCGCCAAACAGTCACGTTGCAACTTTCGTTGGTATTCTGGGTATGGCCACCCAAGTATCTTTCCAATAAATCATCTTTAAACAAATCAGTGTAAATTGGTACGTATAGAAGATATTATTTCGTTTCATAGCCAAGTAATGGAGTAAGATCTTCAAGTTTAGGATTTTCGTCTAAAGCGACAGCTTTCTAACATTTACACCAGCTCTCGGCTTCAGTCGGGCTGTTTTCATGAGGCGAATTTTCTTTTGTTAAAAAAATATTATAATAAGTAGCCATAATTTGTCGTTTTATATTTTTCACACTATTAACGTTTCTTCGAATACTTAAACCATAATAGGTAAGTTTTCTAACAACGTTTTCCGTGAGCATACTTTTTCCCGAAATTTTTTTTTGCTTTTCTTATGTTTCGAGACCATTCTAGTTTAAACGTGGCCAACACATTCACTTTTTACAACAATTAATTCATTACCATACGGATTACAACTTAAAATTGGCTTAAAAGTTTAATCAACCTCCATTTTTCCAGATGAGCCCTAGTAACTCTTCATACATTCTTCTTCGTGATTCTTAAACCAAATTTGATATTCGCCAGTAAAAGTCTTATTTTTTCAGGCTGCACAAGCATGGCTTTCCACGCCTAAATCAATTGCTTTTCCGGTGTAATAGCCTATGAGAGTTGTAACGCCGTAGAGTGATTTGAACCCACCTTTCTTCCATGTACTGTCACCAATAATTTTGAGATGCTTTTCTTCTCTTCCCTGTTCAATATTTTTTCTATCTTTTCTTCGATAGCTTTTTCACAGCAAAAATTCAAATGACGATTTAGTAGCTTTGTATAAATGATCGGTAGTTTTACTGTAACTGCTTTGATTTTTTTGATAAATAAATAAATAAATAAATAAATTAATATTAATTCCTTGTTTTTCAACACGCAACAGTCTCATGACTACCTCTATTCTTCGATTTATTTCATAACCAGTATGAACGAGAAGTCCTGAATTTATTTCTCTACGATCGCACTGACACGTAACAACAATTTTGAAATCTAGGCTTCTCGAATCTGACTCACCAAAGCTTAGTTTGTGCTTGCATACAGGAAAAATTCAAAATTCTGATAGTGCAGTAAAAACTGTGAAGAATTCAATAATTCTGTAGCCGTGTAAAGGATTTGTGCGAATATCGTCACTACTGGTAGTTTTCAATTTGGTTGCACTGGGCCTGAAATTCTTCCCATCCTTATCGGTAAATTGATTACCCTGGTAATATCCTCTTGTAGAACTTTTTCGAGCTATATTATTTCGCGTTCCTTTAGGATATTTTGGCATTTTTCTTTAGAAAACACACAATACAGATATATATAAATACACACACAATATCGCACTCTATCTAGAAATTTTGAATAATAATTTTAATAATTTTAGGAGAATCAAGAAACCATTTTTTTCTTCAAAGGACTCCATACAAACCAATGGAAAAATTTTTTTTTTAATCAAAGAGAGAGAAGATGAGTGAAACATTTCAAAAGTTGATGGAGGTAATCAATACGAATAATTTAACATTAAATAGTAAAAATTTTTAAATTTTGGGTTGTGCCTATTTTGTAGATAGAGTGCGATATATATAATTCAGAGGGGCCGTTTGATAATTCAGTGGAAAATCAAACAAAGAATGATTTTTATGGTAAAAAAACGTTTTATTTCTAAACATAGTCTCCTTTTAGCTCGATACACTTCGTCCACTGTTCCTCCAATCTTTTGATCCCATCCGAAAAATACGTTTTCGGAAGGTCCTCAAAATAGGCCACAGTTTCGGCGATGAGCTCCACTCTGGTTGTGAATCTCTTTCCACCGAGCCATTTCTTCAGGTTTGAAAACAGAAAATAATTGCTGGGGGCCAAATCTGGAGAATATGCTGGATGAGGAAGCAATTCGTACTTCAATTCATGGAATTTTGTGAACGTGCGTATTGTCTTGATGCCAGAGCACTTTTTTCCTTGCCAAATGGGGACGTTTCTCTTTCAAAGCGTCTTTGAAACGGTCCAATTCAGCTGCATAGTATTCGACATTGATCGTTCTTTTCAGTGGAAGGTAATCGAAAATCATTCATTCATTCATTCATGTAGATTATACCACGTTCATCCCAAAATACTGCCGCCATAACCTTTCCGGTCGATAGCACCGTCTTCACCTTCTTCGGAGCACGTTCAGTTGGTGAATTCCACTGTTTCGATTGTTCCTTTGCCTCTGGTGTGTAGTAATGGAACCATGTTTCGAACACGGTTACTAATCGACGAAAAAAATCTTTCTTATCTTTATGACATCGCCAAACACGCCTTTGAATCAGTTACATGATGGCGTTTATGGTCGAGAGTGAGCAAACGCGGCATCCACCTTGCGGATAATTTTTTCATATTCAAATGATTTTGCAAAATGTTCCACACCCGTTCGTCTGAGATGCCTACAGCCTCAAAAATCTGGCGCACTTTATCTCTGTGATCGGTCAACACAATATCGTCAATTTTAGTCACCATTTCTAGTGTGGTGACCTCATTTGGGCGTCCAGAACGTTCGGCGTCACTTGTGCATGTACGACCGCATCGGAGATCAGTAAGCCGCTTCTTAACCATTATAATTGATGGTGCAGAGTCCCCAAAGTATTTATCAAGCCTTTCGCAAAAAATAATGCTTGATGAGCACACGAAATTCACTTTTTTCCATTTTTGCCAAAATTCACAAGATGGTGTGCTGTCAATGGCTGCCAAACACAAACTAAGCAGCGAGCAGCGAGCAGCGAGCTGAAATTTTGACAGTGGTCTATTTACAGATGGTAGTAGACAGGATCAGTGTTGCATTTAAAGTTACTATGCGGGTAATTTAATTTTTCACTGACTTATTAAACGGCTCTCGTAAAGGCCTTTATAGACGAGCAACTAATCGCAAAACTGATTGAAAAACAGGTCGATGGTTTTATCTATAGACGCATGAACCAACTTTTCAATTCCAGTACAAAAAGTTTTTCTTCTTGAAAACATCGCGCATATTATATTGAAAATGAATACAAATCATTTTGTTTGTTATGAATCTGACGAATAGTTGTTGATTTTGCTACAAACACATAACCAGTTGAAGAACTGGTTGATGTGAAATTGAAAAATCAAAATTTTTGAATTTTTGCCAACTGATTGATAAACTGGTTGGAAACTGAAAATAACACTTCAACTCATCTACACACGATTTGCTTTCAACAACGAGCAACCAGTTTATCAACCAGTTTTGCGATTAGTTGCTCGTCTATAGGGCCCTTAAGCCTTCCCAGGATTACGGAACAAAAGAATTTACAATCTATTGTGAAAGAAGCATTGCTCTGCCTCAAGCGCTCCGAATACCTAAAAAGTCGCGGTTACGGACTCGGACGTTTTTGACCATAACTGCGTAAATATTCAACATTTCACTTTTTTCTTTCGACACTTTATTTTTTAACATATTATACATTTGAAATATGAAAAAATTTTTTGAATTTTTCCGAAAATATAAAGGTATCTACCCTCCTTAAGAAAGGTTAGCTAAATAATCTAACACGTAGCTAGATCAGCTGATTATTAAGGTGGGGGTTGTATGTTTTTATCGCTTTGAAGGTTCAATTAATGCCATTTCTTTCCTGGAACTTGATTGATTAGTTTGAGTGGCTACACTGCTACAAGCAATATGCAGTTAGTTCTATTGAGCCGTTTTGGTGCCTCAATCTCTTTTACCTGCGCGTTGAAGTCCGTATTGTAGAATGGTTAAGGTGAAATCCATTATAGCCATTCAGCTGTGTTTAGAAATATAAGGTAGTTAATTTTTAAGATTGAAAGTGCCTCGAGGTTCGCGAAGGAGGATTTCCCTAGTGCTTTTAGTGAACATCTTGCCAATGCTGGGCAAGCGCATAGAAAATGAGGCAGTGTTTCCTTTTCTTTGGGGTCGTTGCAGCTGCTACAGTGGGGGTAGAAGGGGATTCCGTTTCTTTCTGCGTGCACGCCAATGTACCAATTTCTCGTGTTGATTACCATGGCTTATGCTATATCAGTTCGGAATCTTGTTAGCAACTCGCGAGTATTGCCTTGGTTGGATATTACTGCAGCTAACGCTCTAATAGCGAGCGGGAAGGGGGTTTTTGGGGGAGTCAAATTGCATTCACAAAATATTTGTTGATAATAACATTTTACAATCGCTAAACATCTTTACACAACTCTGATCCGAATTCCACTTCATATTTTTACGAAGCAATTGGTAAAGCGCTGATAATGTGTTTGAACTATTGAAGAGAAATTTTGTTCTATATCCCCTTATTTTTGGGTTTCGTATCTGGCATAATAGCTCAATAATACCCTTTGCAGTCAATTTGTGATGTAAATAGTTTAACTTATTTGCTAACAGTCGACACTTTTTTCAGTAAATTTTTACATGATACTCTTTTAACTTGCGCAAAACGTTAAACAATTCATGTTTGTAATCATCACGGTCTACCTCGGCTACTAGAATATCATTTAGATAAACAGCTATACCATCTACTCCGTGAGTTATTTGGTCCATGACCCTTTGGAAAATCATTGGTGCTGTGGTTAAACCAAACGGTCAACGACAAAATGGAAACAAACTCAAATGTGTATTCATGGTCAACAAGTTTTTTGAACTTTCATTTACTTCTAGCTGAAGGTATGGTTTGCTTAAATCTAATAAGCAAAAAGCAGTCTTACGTCGCATGCTTGTCAGCATATTGTCAATTAAAGGGGCGAGATACTTTTAGACAGGGTGAAATTAGTCATGTTTAATGAATTTTTTTGCAAGTTGATAACATAATTGCATCATTTTTGTATTTTCCTCTCTTTTTAGTACACATTTGAACTGTAAAAAATATTTTAATTTTTTTTTTTACCAAATGGCGGTTAATTTTCGGTCAGATTTTTGACTAATTTGTTCAACAGTTTTGACCCTAAAAAATTATTTATTCACACGATATCTTTAAACTTATAGATACTTCTATTGAGAGAAACCTGTCAAAATTTCAGCCTGATAGCCTAACATTTTAAGTTACAGCACGAGCATTTTTTGAAAAAGTAGTTTCGAGATATTCACGTTAAAAGTTCCGATACGGTATAACTATAAGCTTAGGTGACTTACGGGCCAATCTGCGATTCCAGGTCCATACAATAGCCTTTCGGCCTCCTCGAAAAGCTGATTTGCAGTTACTACTGTTTTCGATAGCCCGAGGGATTGCCTATACGCAACAATGGCTATATTTGCGTATAGGCAATCCCTTCTCGGGCTATCGAACGCAGCTTTAAAATCGACAAAGAGATGGTGTGTGTCAATTTGATTTTCGAGGGTTTTCTCCAGGATTTATCGTAGCGTGAAAATCTGGTCTATGGTGGACTTTTTAGGTCGAAAGCCACACTGATAAGGTCCAATCAGTGTTTTTGTAATCGGCTTTAATCTTTCACACATTACGCTTCAGAGAACCTTATATGCGATGGAAATAAGACTGATACCTGGATATGGAGATATACACATATAATTAGCCTTCTTAGATTTACGGAACCAAAAAATTCACAATCTATTGTAAAAAAAGCATTGCTCTGCCCCAAGCGGTCCGACTTCTTGAAAAGTGATGGTTACGGACTTGGACGTTTCTAACCATAACTCCGTTATTATTAAGTATTACTTCTATTTTTCTTTTTGACAGCATATTTTTTTACATGATATGCATTCGAAATATGAATTTCTGTTTTTGCATTTTTCCGAAATTATAAACATATCGCCCCTTTAAATGTACGACCTTGAACTACTAATAACTTTTAAGGTATAAGTTGCTAACTTTTCTCTACAATCACTGCTATTTCTTCTAGTACTTCTATTTTTTCACCAGTCAAAACCTGAAGAGTGGACAAAGTGTAATATATGAAAAAATTAAATTGTAATGATACTCAGCAATTTCATCTCCAGCAAGGTACCATTGGTACACCCAATTTAATGACCCCAGTTTTTATGCCAGTTCAATCATATTTGTATCTTTGCTATGGCAGCTCTTTGCTGTTGTCCATTTCTATGGCGAATGTTTTGTTGATCTATAAAAACACGCTTTTGCCGAATGACCTTTCCTGCCGTAATGGAAGCATGGTCACTTCTTCCGGAGATATGTTCGCTGCATGGCTTGTCGTACATTTTGAACATTTGTGCCACTTCTGAAATTGCGGCATCTGACTTACTTTGTGGATTTCTTGAGGAGTTGAGTGATGTATTTCTTCTCTTGATTGTCAACTAACTCAAAACCAATGTGCCAATGAGCACGCTATCTCCCAGTTAGATTTGGTTTTGATAATACTTTAGTTGTAGCTTTTTTATCACATACCAATCGATCACGCAGCGCCTGCGGCAAAAATGTTGCAGATTCGAAAGGTGCAGTCAAAAGTTTGAGGTTAACTATGAAGTTAACCCACGTTTTCAGTTGTTCATTGAGAGCAGCTTTAAAGCTTAAAGGCACTGTTTACACGTCATTCAAATTGAAGGATCATTCAAAATTTTTTGTTGTTTTCCGAGCGAAAAAAAAAGATGAACTCTCCGCGCGAGCGGGGAGGAACTTTCAACACTTCATCGCATCAATCAAAATTTTGATGGAGCTCAAGACCTGCATCAATCAATCACAGGGTTGCATAATCAACTTTTCTGGTACTTACAACACTTTTAGTCGGCATCGGCCATTCAATCCAAAAATCACGTGTGAACAGCTATTCAATCAAATATCTCGAAGAGAGTAGAAGAGAACCAAAAACGCGATATTCTTCATTCAATTTGAATGACGTATAAACTCTGCCGAAGCGTTCAGCAATTACATTTCTAATAAGCTTAAAATGTGTCAACATTGCTTTTACCAGCTCCTTAAAAACTTTATTTGTCGCTTTTTCTGTTAACACAATCCTTTTATAAGTTTTAGACCAGACTTAAGTTAACAATAGCGCCACTGTATAACAAATCATTTTCCACCGCTCTTCTTTTAAACAGTTGCTCCAATCGTTCCAAATATTCTTGGAAATTATTAGCACACGAAAATTATTAATTGATCTGATAAATGACTCCATGATGTCCCTTTTATTTATTTTTATTAATACTAGTCGCCAAAAATTGTTATGTAAGTATTTAATTGAAAAACACTGAAACCATTTTTAGTAGACTGGCTGTCAGCACGTTTTTATTGAACTCCAATTATTAAAACTAGGGATGTGCTTTTTCTCACTGATACTTATACAAATTAGAGATGTGAATTACGATCACATGATAAGATGCGTGTTACGTTTACATGACACAGACACCAGACTTGCAACTAAAATTTTACTTTATAATTGTTCTTAATATAACAGCGGACTCTTTTATTTTCCATTTTTTTATTTTAATAACTGCTTTATTTTTAAATAATAAATTAAAACGAAACCCAAATGACATTATTTGTGAAATAAGTGTCCCGAGTAACATCAACCTAGTATTACGTAGTTGGTAGTAGGATATCCAGATATTTGACGTCTTCTCACAAGAATAAGAATGTATTATACCCTTATTTAAAGAGGAGCGCAAAAGAGCAATTTTTTATGACATAAAAATCCTGCAGTTGCATGAATATTATACTTCTTCGTAGTACAAAATACTAAAGATACATTTGACTACTACGTTTTCTACTTTTCTAGTTTTGAACAAAACTTATATTATGAGCTTTTAAAAGTGTAATGGTTGCATTTTTGATGTGAAACAATATTGAAAAAATTTGATTTGTGCATGCAAAATACATTTTGCAACGAATTTGTATGAATATTTTTATTATGTTTTTGAGCTTTGAGCTCAAAGAAGTAATAAACAATAGTCAGTTTGGAGTTAAAATTTATTGAAATGTTTTTAAATCGTTTGTTTAACCATAAGGATGATTATAGTAATTTCTACATTTATGTTAGGGAAAATCAAACATACTTTTTTCCTCTTTTGCCAAAAGATAGCTACTTTTGTTCACACAACGCAGAGAATTACACCGAAAAGAACAATATGAAATAAAAAAAAAAACGTTAAATTAAAATTCAACAGTGTCAAAAGAAGGGTTAAGTTTAAAATTTTTGAATAAAAATGATATTTTTAATTTGAACATGAATTTCTTTTTTATTTTAAAATTGGTCATTGTTAGGATAAAGTTGTTTTATTTTTTAATACTTTTGGACTTGCTCACTGCGGAACACATATGCCGTTTTAAATATCCTACATGTTGAAGGCATTTTTTATTTTAAATTATTTAACATTAGTTCGAAATTAATTATATCACATACTAAGACACAAAGTAATTAGAGATAAATGACGATATAAAATTTCTATACAAATTATCACAAATTATCTTTATGTCAATAAATTTTACTAAAATATTGATTTTTTAACATAACCACAAGCATATGGAAAAAGTACTTTAAAAAAAACACAGCGGAACACTGAAACATATTTTTTTTTTGGGACGACCAAGGTTGATTTATAAGGTTGTCGCAAGGGAGAGAGCGAGTACCCATAATTGTCAAATCGAAGTTGACAGCTCATAGAAAACCTGCAAGTGTTATCTTTTATCATCCGGTTTTCTTTCGTAGTCATTCGTAAAATTGGCTGGTTTTGACAATTATGGGAACTGAGAAGAGAGTGCGATCAGCCCTGTGACAACCTTATAAATCAACCTTGGGGACGACCACACAACCTTGGCTGTAATTTTTTCAAGAGAGTAAAAAAATTGTTGTTTACATAAAATAAGGATATGTCAAATATCTGGATAACCTTATAATGATTGAATCATGGTTATAACTAATTTGGTTTTATTGTATTTAAAAAAACTCGATCACTTGACTGAATTTGAGACCTTGAAATGATACTCATTAAAAGAAATTCCTTCTCTATTTATGTGAGATGACTTGAAAGTGAAGGCAGTAGAGGAGTTTAAGCAGACTTACTAAAAAAAACTCTTCTTATATTTAACTCTCACACTTAGAATTAAATCTTGGTACGTCTATCATTCTCAAACCAAGAGATAATATAAGAAACGTTTCAATATTGAGTTCCATTCCGTATTAAATATTCAATAACAGCCTGAAGCAGTAAGTGAAGTTTGCCAAACTGACTCCTGAGATTCCTTTATTATTCGAGCGTTATCGATATAAATTGGATTTATTTGTTTACTTATTTATTTACTGTAAGACTGAATTGTTGGCAACTTTCTATTTAGATTGGATAGAAATCAGCAAATTCAGCTAATAACTACTAAATAAATGTATGCATGTGTATCTGAATTATGTGCGACCATGAACTACATATTAATATTGTATATAAATTGTTAGGGATAATTTTACGTAATGCAATTAATGTACAAGGACACTCGAGCTTATTAAGGCTTTTATATAGGAAATTATTTTTGCCGTTAGGAAAGCAGAGGAACTTTGAAAAAAACGCAAGATACAATAAATAACTTGAAGGAAACTCGAAGGAAAATTCTAATCGAATTAACTTATAATTTGCAATTATTTATGCATTAGTATCAATTACCTTGATGACCTTAGCCTTAAGTTCTTAGCCAAGTTGATAGATGATCAAAAAAAAAAAAAAAAAAAATATATATAAATATACATAAAAAATATGTGTGCGGTCGCTTTTTCAGAGTAGAAGTGAAACCCTAAAAAGGATTGTACTTAAGGATTACTTAAACTTATTTTTTTTTTTTTATAAACAATGTTTCTTGGGCCCCAGCTAATACACATAAAATCGAAATGTTAACATTCAAACTACGAAAACAACGATTATTTTTATGAGGCTGCATTTTTTAAGGGACGAGTAAGATAGAGCAAATTGATTGATTGATTGAAACCTTTTGTAGATTAAATGTTGTTTGTTAAATAAAATTCTGAAATTATATTTTGCAAAAATATCGACCAACAACTCGGTGGCAAAGCTTTTTCAAGAACGTCTTTGGAAAAAGACGATTTGCGGGGTTTACTTTACCTGAGCTTGAAATTATCTGAAATAACAAAAAAATGAAATAGCCATTTTAGTCCTTGAAAGGACTTTCACCGAGCTTCTTTTGATCAATTGTATTGTGTGTGTGTTGTGAAATGTTCGAACACAAATGATCGAGAACTGGGCCTACCAGCTTTATGCCGACTCCGAACGGCGTATGTTCTCAAGAAGCTTTTAATGGCTGATTTTACTCTCTGAGGTTTGCCATTGTCTGCAGAGAGGTGACGGCCGAACAGAAAAATTAATTCAATTGAAAAAACTCTTTGTGTCAGGTGGGATTTGAACCTGGGTTCTCTGACGTATGGGCTACACACATTCTACCCACTACGCCACGGCCGCCACTGAGATCAAGAACATTAAAATTTAGTCAAATCATCATCAAATCCTCACCCCAAAGGTTCTTTGAGGAAATAATAATTTCTTTCATTTTAAAACTTTGGTGGTCATTTGAAGTGAAAAATGCAATTTTTCACGAAATTTTTAAATGGAAACCCCCTTAATTTTATAAAATTTTTTAAACTTATTGTTTGGGGGAATAATAAATTTATTTTGTTAAGATTATATTAAAAAAATTAATTGGCATGCATGCATGGTGAACCCAATAAATTTTCTTCGAGTGTTTGACTTTACATCGCATTTTATTCAAATGAAATTTGTAATATTAATTGTATTAACATTAATTTAGACACTGAATTAATGTCATAAATATATGTTTTTCATAAAAATTTGGCATCACTTTTACTTTCCTAATGAATTCTCCACCAGTTCACTCACTCAGAAGAGAGCGCAATGTGAGAGGCAAGCCGAAAATAGAAAAAGAGCATGATACAATTATAAGGTTAGCTCACATTTAAATGTCTCAAATGATAAAGGCAGCAATGACAATAAGAAAACTGAAATTCGATCAGCCAATTTTGACATACAGCTTCCTTTTTACTCCAACTTGAGCCTACCTTATAATTCTGCCATGAAAAAGAGTATATTTTGGCGTCAAACGACGAGCTTTTTTTCTCTTCACTTTATGCGGATCTTCAACTTTTTTATGCAAAGTTGAATTATCATGGCAGAATTTTAAGGTAGAGCTGAAAGCCTAAACACATTGACGACGGCTGGAGCCGTGCAGCATCTGTCAATATCTTTAACATGTTTTGCTTATGGAGAGCAACTGGTCTAATGCCGCAGCTGGCCGCAGCGTTTTTGTCGTCGATATAGAATCATTCCTAATTTGACAGCTTGTCGTTGCAGCCGCAGTCAATGTGCTCAAGCCCTGACTCGCGTAGTGTGCTCACTCGTAAACGAAGAGTGGATAATAAAAGGGTTGGTTAGTTGTCAAAACGACGAAATTCGTAGAAATTGCAAATGAAGAAAATATTTTATGTTTCCAAGTTGCTAACAGTGCGGTCGCGTGTGTTTAATTTGTGATAGCTTGAGTGATAGATTATAAAAATAGTGTAAGAAAAACTATAAAATGTGAAAGGAGTCTTAGAATTGCAAAAAAACCAAAAAACAATTTTAACCTAAAAACAACTGCGAATCGTGAGCATAAAGAAACTCGAGATGAACAGCTAATTTTGACATCTAGCCAGCTTTATTCTGTTTTCTACTTCATTCCTCTCCGAGTCGGCTCTGCCTTATAATTCAGCCATGGTTGAATTATAAGATTGTTGCAAAGGTGAGAGCGATTATCCATAATTGTCAAATCGAAGCTCTCTTTCTTCTACTCTTTTTTCGTGTTCTTATGCAAAATTTGCTAATTTTGACAATTTTAGGTACTGAGAAGAGAGTGCGATCAGCCCTGCGACAACTTTATAATTAAGGGAGGTTTTAGGCAAACATTTTTGAAAATCAAATTTTTTTTTTTAATTGATTTTTGTTGTACAACTATTCGAGAATATATAAAAAAATTTCAAATCAATCTCGCTTATAATACAGATTATAATACAGCGCTTAAGGCCCGGTGCTCCAGAAAACCAATTTCATATCAGAATACTCAAGATTCTTTAACTTTTTGTTTTTTTTTGTTGGCTTTGTTTCATTAAATTAAGGCAATATGTATCTACTAGAATTGGATGAAAGCAACATTTTCAGCAAGATAGTAAGGAGTATTCTTAGTTTGTCTTAAAATGCATCTAAGAATATGTTTGTAACACGTAAACAATTTGAATGATAATTGTTTGTTGGATAATTGAAACTTATGTTTTTTATAGAAATAATAAGTACC
This sequence comes from Coremacera marginata, assembly GCA_914767935.1. Taxonomy (NCBI): domain Eukaryota; kingdom Metazoa; phylum Arthropoda; class Insecta; order Diptera; family Sciomyzidae; genus Coremacera; species Coremacera marginata. The sequence continues at coordinate 144,154,733 of OU612044.1, forward strand.
TATAAAATCGTTTGATTGATGCATAGTACTTGGAACATCAAGTCGTATGAGTGATATGGAATACGTAGTTTGGGGCGTTTAGCATCGCATGTCATCGCATGGTCAGATTAAACCCAAAATCTAGGGCATTATTACTTACACCAAACATCATATTTCAAAATGCGCATATATATTGATTTGAAATATTTAATTTTTCTAAACCTGTCAATAAATTTTTTTTTTAATTTTTATGTGTGTATTGTGTTCAAACGCGTGGATCTCAAAATTTAACTGCTACTTTTCTAAACTTAAAAATGGAACAAAAAGGTGATGATAAATTAAATATTTATCAATTAAAATAGTTCTGTAAAATTTTAGGGGTTTTCTCAGAAAATATATTATAAGTGACCTATAAGTGAAATTGTGCACTTTTAAAACAGAAATTTATATAGAGTTTGAAAAAGAACAGTTTGAAAGTGTTAAAAAATAACTCACCCTAAATCGTTTGAGCAGTCATATAACAGTCCATTCAATAAGTCCGTAGGATAAGTAAGAAAAAAACGAAATTTTGATAAAAGTCGATTATATTATTCAACATAGTTGCCTTCGAGAGCGATACAACGAGTATAACGATTTTCCGACTTTTCAATACCACTTTTATAATACGATTTCTCTTTCTCGTCACAATCTCCTTAAAAAAAACGCCTCAGTTTCAGCGATTACTTTATCATTGCACTTGAAATTCTTTCCACCAAGCATTCTCTTCAGATCTGAAAACAGGAAAAAGTCGATGGGGGCTAAGTCTGGAGAATTCGGTGGGTGGGTAAGCAATTCGAAGCCCAATTCATAAAATTTTGCCACCGTTTTCATCGATTTGTGCATGTTGATACATGGTGCATTGTCTTGGTGAAAGAACACTTTTTTCTTTTGCAAATGTGGCCGTTTCTTGGCGATTTCAGCCTTCAATCGATCCAAAAGATTACAATAATAGTCGCTGTTGGTGGTGGTACCTTTTTGGAGATAGTTGATGAATATTATTCCTTTCGCATCCCAAAATACAGACGCCGTCACCTTAGACGCCGACTGTTAGGTCTTTGCTCGCTTTGGATTCGGTTCGTCGACTGCTGTCCACTCAGCTGACAGTCTTTTGGATTCTGGTGTGTAATAGTGAAGCCATGTTTCATCCATTGCCACATATCGTTGTTTTTGGTCGACTGTGAGCTCACGCGGCACCCACTTTGCACAGAGCTTTCGCATATACAAATGTTCGTGTAAAATGGTAAAAACACTACCATCTGACATCTTTACAATGTCAGGTAGCTCGTGCACCTTCCATTTGCGATCATTCATAACCAATTTGTGGATTTTTTTGATGTTTTGTGGAATAACAGTCTGATTTGGGCGTCCTCTGCGATCTGCATCATTTGTGCTGGTACGACCACGTTTAAATTCAGCAATCCACTTTTCTACCATTTTTCTCGATGGAGTAGAGTCCGGATAATGTTTATCAAGCCATTGTTTGGTTTCCACCGTATTTTTTTGTCATCAAAAAGCAATGCTTTATCAAAACTCGAAATTCACTTTTTTCCATTTTTTTTTTCAATAACAATATCAATAGTTGCACACAAAATGCTATAACTCACGAATCAATTGTCAGATTGTTGTCAAATTTGTATACATATCGTTTGAAGGTTGGTACTAAATAAAAATCGTATGGAAAAAATCTAGTAACGCCATCTCTGTGTCATCTTATGGACTTTTTGAACGTACTGTTACTATACATATTTTCATATTTACATATTTTCATTCCATTTTGGTAAAATATGTGTAAATAGATGTCTATTTTCGAATGCATTTTTATTTTGTTTTTTTTTTAGCAATCTGGAGTCGCGCTATGATGTCGGCCAATTTTCACATTTGTTTGAAGGACATCAACTTCAGCGCCATCTTTATACATAAGAAATTTCTGTTAACAAACAAAAAAGTTTTCTTAACTTATAAAGGGTCCGCAAAATATTTTTTTTTTTTTGAAAATGCAAAAAAAAACTACTGAATATTTTCTCAAATTTCTTTTTTTATTTGAATGTACAATCCTTTCGGTTAATAATGGAAAATAATTTCATTCAAATGGCTGCCTCGGCTGGCCATGCAGTAACCTACACGATCGGTCCAATTTTTAAGCACATTATCGATTGCGTGCAGCTGTATTTCACCAATGGCTTCACGAATATTGTCCTTTAAAGCGTCAATTGCCTCTGGCTTGTCGGCGTAACACTTATCTTTGAGGGCTCCCCACAAATAATAGTCCAACGGTGTCAAATCGCAGCTCCGAGGTGGCCAAACGACATCAGTTCTGCGGCTGATAATGCGATCTTCAAAAACAGGGCGCAAAACATCGAGTGTAGCTTCGGCTGTGTGGCACGTAGCGCCGTTCTGTTGAAACTAAATATGGCCAATATCCTCCTCTTCAATTTTTGTGAACAAAAATTCGTTCAACACGACCCGATAACGATGGCCATTGACTGTAACGGCCACTCCTTGCTCATTTTCGAAGAAAAATGGCCCAATTATGCCTCTGGACCAAAATCCGCACCAAACAGTGACTCGTTTTGGGTGCATCGGCTTTTCAATGTATGCGTGCGGTCTGAAATGATTATAGATGTGATTCTACCCGGTATTTACCCATACATCGGATAAATACCGGGTAGATACCGGATATATTCCTTTTTTGGGTTTTTATTTGGATACTTATAAAAAATATTTGAAATGAAGCATCTAGCAATCATTGTAAAACAGCGAAACGTAATTTCAAATGAGTTTAAGTTTTTTCATAGTTTTCAACAGCACGTGTGTGGATAAATGTTATAATTGAATTAATGAGAAGGTATGCATTGATTAGTGAAGCATAGTTGATGAAGTTCAACAATAAACTTTAATTGTTTTAATGTTCAGTCATGGGAAGACCTAAAAACGAAAAAATATGGAAGTATTTTGCAACAAGAGCAAACAACACGAAATCAGTTTTTTGCAGATATTGTGACTCGGTGTACACTCAAAGAAGTATTTTATCACATTGACAAATTCCTAGGTTAAGTTGATAAATTTTTTGTCAGTATAGAGTCAACAAAAGCGTTTGTCAATTTGATTGAAGGTGAGAGGTTGCAATCATATTAACAAAATTTTATTTTGTTTATTTGATAAACGGATATTTTGATTTGATAAAAGCCTTTATCAAGAATGCCGCGTATCTATTGCACATTTGATAAATGAATTTGTCAATACGAATAAAGAATATTTCAACCTGAAAAAATGGTTTGTTGAATAGAAAAATGCTTTTCTGTTAAAAATATATTTTATTTATCAATCATACAAAAATGTTTTGCTGTTTTGATAAAATATTTTATTATTTGAAACAGTTTTATAAAAAATAACAAAAACGAAATTCAATAACGTATCACTAAAAGAATGCAATTTTTACATTAGTTCCACTCCTTAACTCCTGAATTCTCTCACTGAATTGTTGATGAAATAATTTTTTTGTTTCACAAATTAAATTAAACGTACACAACACACAAAATAGCTTTCTATAATTTCTGCGAACAACAAATAACGCTTAATGCCAGACCTTTATTTTTGTTGTTATAATTGAAAGTTTTTTTAAATTGATAATTCATTTCATCATTACGAAATTTAAATTTTATCCGCGTGACTCAAGCGATTATCAATTTTATAAATAATTTCTTCAGCACAACAAACCTATTTATCAAACCAATGAAGTAAGTTTGTTAATACTATTTATAAAAATTATAAAATTTTATTCCAACTGATTGACGATTTTGTTATCCTGCATAAGTTTATATCAAGTTGAGAAAAACATTTTTCAAATAAATAAAACACATGTCTTCAAATCAACACATTTAATTTGTTAACGTTTTATAAAGTTTTTAATCAAATGGATAAAATTTCTTTCGAATTGACAAAAATATGAAGCATTTATTTATTTGATCGATTGCACAATTTGGTTTTGTTAAGGAATAACAAAAGTTATTTATCAATTTTACCAAGAATTTTTCGTTGAGTGTATAAATGGTAAAATGTTAATAAAATGAAAAAGCATTTAGCAAAATTTCTTAAATGCCCAATTAAGGTGAAACTAGATATTGGTAAAACGATACCAGGTGAACTTATAACAATTTCTACGGAAAATTCGTTTCAGTGCAGTCTGAAACCAAATAATGTCTGATGAGAATAAAGAGAACATTCTTGAGAAACTGGCGAAGGCTATTATTATATCTGGTGCTAAATTTGTAATTGTCGAACATCCGCTCTGGGTAGAGTTTTTTAAAGAATTGCAACCATCATATAAATTGCCAATTGCGATCTCTTAAATAAAAAATTCAACAAATGGATACTTCAATTAAAATTGTACCGCCTGAGGATGAAATCATCAATTCTTCTATTTCAATTTAAGAACCCCCTTCTACTTCCACAAGCATCACCCATTCTACACCTCATTCTTCTTTTAATTATTTTCGGAGTGAAACTCACAATGGAAGATTCAGCGACAGTGGTTAAAGTTTGATTTCGTTTCTATAATGTTATGTCGTATGTTGTTATTTTTAAACTGTTCTGTGAGCATTTTCTATTTTAAGTATAAATTTTATTATAAAATTCATTCATTTTTGCTGCACAATGTGTTTGCTTATCAAATTTTCTACAACATAGTTTATACCCACCTTTTTGGTAAATACCCTAGTATTTACCAATTCTTACTCAATTTACCGGGAATTTACCAATTGGGTATTTACCCTTTGCCCATCTCTAATGATGAATTTTTTTGGCAAAATCGGCATCTTCTGTAAGTCGATCGCAGGCCCACTCAGCGAAGCGAAAACGCATTTGATGGTCAGTTGGCTTCAACTCCTGAACCAATTGGACTTTGTATGGCGTCATACGAAGGTCTTTATGCGAAATTCGTCTCAATGATGTCTCCGAAATGTTCAATTGTTGAACAGGTGAATTGAAGTTGATGCCGCTTCACGCACACTTTCTGCCACAGCAGCAATATTCTCGGGTGTACGCACTGTTACTGGCTTTTCACGCTTTGGTTTATCGATGATGATGCCAGTTTCTTTCACTTTTTTCACAAGATAACGAACATACGGAGCTGACGGTGCTTCTGTTCTTCCAAAATCCGTACGCAATTTTCGCACACATTCTGCAACATTACCATGATTTTCAAAGTAATGTCGCAATATTTCCCAGCGTTGTTCAAGCGTATACACAACCATATTCGTTCAGCGGAAGGATAAAACTAATTATCTGTCAAATCAGACATGTGCTAAGTGTTACCATTCACGAAATAAGCACTAGTTGAAAAAACAAAAACGTTAGATGGCGGACCCTTTACTAATAATGTAAAATTAACATGCAAATTGAATTTTTTTATATATGCGCATTTCCACAAAAATGTCAACCATAGCTGAAAAATTTATTGTGTTTCGAAAACCAATGTTTTTATCTAGTAAAATACTGATATATATGAACTTCTGAAAATTTCAATGTCTTAACTAATATTAAAACCCTCGTCTACTGAAGTTATAGGACATGACACCTCGTAAGCTTCGACCATGGCCGAACTAAGATGTTAGTTACTCTTCTTAAGCTCTTTTCTCTCTACTTTGATTACACATATTCTTAACGGAAATTTTGTCGCGTGGGTTATATTGGCAATAAGCAAAGTTCATCGGTAAGGTGGGCTTATTATGAAACTTCACTGTTTCCCATTATTTAAAAATTAAAAACAAAAACAGGTTATATGGTAAAATTCGCTGAATTTTTACAATCTAAACGTGCTTGTAAAACACAGTTTCTATTTTTGACGCATGAGTTACGCCCATATTTACCACTGTTATTCTTAATTAGTTACAGGACCGACCATTTTGGTAAATCATACCATTACTATTTCTTCAAAGGCATATGTACAAAAGAAATTTTTTTACATTAATAACATAAGCTTCCGAGAAAACGAAGCTTTAAGTCTTATGCATGTCGGATTTTTAACTTTTTTAGAAAACATCTTCAAAAGTTTTTCTTAATTTTAACTGCTTTTGCCTAAAACCTACCTTAATGAACCTGAAAAAAACCTTATTAAATATTTTTATGAGGTTTAATAAAACAAGAGTTAAATCAATTTTTTTTTGGCAGAAAAATTCACCAACCGTTTCCAAATCTACCACTAATTTGAAACGCAATCTTCCACTATTTAAAATTTTCAAGTGATAGCACAGATTAAAATAAAAAATGTTAATGTAATAATAATTACATCGGTTTTAGTGCCTATAAAAATTTGCTGTGTACGCGTCTAAAGATGTTTCACTTAAAAAAAAAACAAAAATTAATATGTACCACAAATTGTCGTTGGCAACATTGGCTAATATATATATATATTACTTATTATGACCGAGGGAGATTAAGATTCAGATTAAGATTGAGATTAAGATTTAAGCGTGATTGTTTCGCTACCTTTGTTGTTTTATTACTCTACTACAAGAACTCCTCTAACGAGTTCGAGTTCGTGGTCTAAACAATTTCATCTACTCCCACATTGCTTCAAGGTACCCACCATTAAAGTAAGAAATATTTCAACGCTTGCGGTTAAATTAAGACAATTTATTAGAATTTATCTTCGTTTGAAAGCAACTGAATATCTTTACGGAATTTCCCAAGCTATGGTGGTACCGTCTGCATCTGGCATTGTTAGGGTCTGTGTTCAAGTGATTTCGTATACATTTCTAAGTGATTTGATTTAGATTTGCATTGTTTGCTCGGTTTAACGGTGTTGGTATTTATTATCGTTGTTGTGGTTGTTGTTATTGTATCAATGGGAAATTAGTTTCTATTTATTAGAAATTTTGCAGGTAATGCAGTAAGTAGATAATGGTTTTGAAATAAATGATGGAGTTTCTAGTTATTTCAACGGGTAGAACAAGAAGGAAGATGTTAAAACAGGGAAAAAGACTTTAATACAGATTGGGTGAAAATTATAAAATAAGTATTAAGCTGTGTGATGCACAAGTAATAAATATGTATAAATTTCATATGTTTTTAAATAAATTCCTTTAAATTTCAAAATAATTCTTATAAATTTAGTCTTTTTAATGTATTTCGAATGGTTTTAAGGGGAGGTTCTCATCTATAGGTCGAAAAACACGGTGATGCTATTGATTTCCTTTTTTTTCATAGAAGGAAGTAAATGAACACTTTGAGTTTTTTTGCAGCTATTTACTGATTCTTAAAATGTAGGAAAATGTTTTGTTTTAGTGAATAAATGAAGTTATCGGCCAAACTGCTTTGGGAACATATGCTCCACATCATTACCTATCGGAAAATGGAAAAAGAAAGAATAAGGATTTTTTGGCCGAGTTTCCTTCCCTTAATTGGTTTGCTTAAAACAGAGCTGTAAAAAAATGCAATCATTTGTGATTTTAAATCATGTGATTTATATTCAAAATGAATGCATTCAGTTTTTCAAATCATTGATTTGAAATTTCAAATCCCTATCAATGATTTGAAAAAATGATTGCATTCGATTTGTAAAATCATTGATTTGACTTGAAATTTCAAATCAAAATCAATGGTTTGAAAAAATGAAAAAAGGAATGCAATCATTTTTCCAAATCATTGATTGCGATTGAAATTTCAAAAAAATTGATTGCATTAATTTTTTTTCAAATCATTGATTGGGACTTGAAATTTCAAATCACAATCAATAATTTGAAAAATAGATTGCATTCATATTTTCAAATCGTTGATTGGAACTTAAAATTTCAAATAACAATCAAAGATTTGAATGATTTTAAATCACAAATGATTGCATTCTTTTACAGCTCTGACTTAAAATAATTTAGATAAATATATTATTTCGCAATCAAAGCCAGAGCTGAAAAAAGAAATAATATAATTATGTGAAATTTATGGTCACAGAAAATTAAATTTTTTATAAAACGTCCGGGTTAGCTAAGTTCACGGTCATTACAATGACGCTTCTAAAATCAGCAACTAAATTGATATTATCGATATTACTTGAGGACGAATTTGTGAACAAAACTAGTAATGGATATTCGACAGGGTCGAAGCTAAAATACGCCCAACGGCCGATTATTATTAATTTATCTTAGCCCTTAGCTGCTACATGGATTAGGTTGTTACCTCAGGCATTTCTTCCAATTAAACTTTTTTAAATTTTTAGGATTTGTTTTTTTTTTAATTAATACTTGACATTAAGATTAATGGGCCGGGATAGAATTAATGAACCATGAGAACTATTATATATATATATATATTTTATATATTATATATATTTTAGTCAATTAAAAAATTTTATATCTGGTGTAGAGAGCGATCAAGGCTGTATATAAGCCGCGGACAAAAATTGAAGTAGTTCCCGCAGAATTATGAAATTTTGTGGAAAAGAAACTTTATATGATTCTCTTGAATTGTTAAGTAGCCCAGATATTACTTTTAGGCATCACAAAGAAATTTGGTTGCTTTTCATTTAAAATTCTTTGTAGGTTTTTTTAAGAAATACACAATACTAAAGAAAAAATAAGACGTTATTGCACATTTACAGAGCAACATCTTTCAATTGCTACCCTATTTAAGAAAATTGCGTCTATAGTATAGATTTGATAGTCATCACAAAAAAAGCGCTTTAGATAGATTTGCACACATAATTTTTTTGTCACAGAAAAAACTTGGTGTAGAAATGAACCAAATCGGTTGACTAACGCGCTCACCTCCCATATAATCGAAATCGGTAAATTTGGTATATTTCCCAAAAAACTTTCCGAGGTCAATAAAATTAGGTTCGCATAATTATTTTATAGTAAAAACGAGTTGGTGTAAAAATAAACCAAATCGGTCATTTAATACGCCTACTTCCTATATAACCATTGCCAGCATTGGGTTATCTTGTATATTTCCCCAAAAAATTATTTCAGATCATTTAAAATCGGCCAACTAATACGCCAACCTAATTTACAACTGAAATCAGTAATCTGGCATATTTTCTCAAAAAATTATTCCAGATCAATTCCAGACGTTTCCATATTTAGTTATATGTAACAGAGAACTGCAAAAGCCTACTTGAAATTCAAGCTTTTTCAAGTACTTGAATTCAAGTATGTATCCAAACTTAAAAAAGCTGCTTATAAAAATACCAAAAAATTACAAGTCATATCCAAGCTTTTTCGTTGGCTTGCTTGTTGAGGCTTACTATGTCGGGTAAGAAAGTTGAAACGTTCGGCAAAAGCTTGTAAGCTCGGAAGTATCCAATTAATTGAATTTTGCCACCTAGTAAATGTATTTTTAAGAGTTTTAAACACCATTTAACAGTGTTAAAGGGTCGCTGACTTCGAATCTGATGTCAGAATTTTAAAATTTAAGAAGGTTTATAGTATTGCCACCTAAAAATTTTTTATTTTTACGAATTCGGTGCTGGAGCGAGCAATAGGTAAAAATAGGCCCCCCATTTGCTATACTTTTAGCGGGTCCCGAAACACGTGTTTGACTTACAATTTGACTTGCAGTGGACAGTTAAACACGTGTTTCGACGTGTCCCCCCTAAAAATATAGCAAATGGGGGATGATAGACCCCCTCTATTTGTGAGTCTCAGATATTTTATACCCCTTACAACCCCCAAAAAAGGGTTAATTTTTACCTATCTTACGTCCCCTTCGAGATATGGCACTTTTTCTACTTTTTCGAAGATTTTTCGACGATTTTTCGAGGATTTTTCCATATATTTAAATTTTATATTGTTCCATATCTCGAAAGGGTAGCAAAATAGGTAAAAATTAACCATTTTTTGGGGCTTGCTAAGGGAGGAAGTATTCTTGAGACACACGAATAGGGGGGTCTATGTGCCCCCATTCGTTATCTTTTTAGGGGTGAACGTCGAAACACGTGTTTAACTGTCCACTGTAAGTCAAATTGTAAGTCAAACACGTGTTTCGGCCCCTCCCTAAAAATATGGCGAATGGGGGCACATAGACCCCCTATTCGTAAGTCTCAATAATGCTTCCTCCCTTAGCAACCGGATGCCGAAGGCATCAATTTTTCCTTTACTTGGGACTTCGTGCCGTTCGCTTGTAAGCTAGCATACTTGCAAGTCGCAAGCTGTCGTGGGCTTATTTATTTTCAATCACAAGTCAGACTTGATTGAAAATTATCAAGCTCAAGCTAGCTTGAACTTGTATTTTAAGCAAGTACTTGAAATCGATTTCAAGTAGGCTTGTGCAGTTCTCTGATGTGTACCACTAGAAAGGGATCAAATTGGCTTATAAGTTCCAGCAACCCAAAAAAATTTCCATTAAGGAGATCCGAATTTCTCTACTGTACCTCGAAAAGCAAGGCCTCTTCTGCTAATGAACAAATAACAGCTAAACTCGCTGTAATACGTGCTCCCAGTAAGCATTCTCTTTACGAATTTGCTTTTCTAAACCTTGTTACAAGCTTATGCAATCTCTATCTCTATGATGAGAAGTCCTTTCGTGACTTTCAATCATTGTTTTTGTATACCTCCAGTCACTAAAATCTGTTGATTTTACAAAAACTGACGATTTTTCAGTGGAAAATAGTTTACATACAAAATAGTATAGTGATCCCGTAGACGGCGAATAAAGTAACCACTCTTTTTATGTAATTTTCTCCATTAGCCTTTCGGGCAAAAAATTCAGTAATACATTGTGAGGGCAGTAACGTGACGTTGAATTAAAAGGGACGGATATTTTCAACGGACCATTATGATTTTGACAGTCATTCGGTCCACAAGAAAGCCATATTCAACGTCAACGTTTGAAAACTCTCGCCATAGCTCAGGACCATTTTCTTGATTATGTGCTCTGTTTATTTGAGTTTCGTCTATTACGTATATATCTTCATTATCTTATAAGGCTTCATAATCAGAAGGTTCTTGAACCGTAACATTTTCTTGACTGTCTTTTGACGTTGATGAAATTGAAATATCAATTAATGGTGTTGGTTCAGATTGAGGTGGACGGAAAAAACTTGTTAACTTTCTTGTCTTATTTATCGTTTCAGCGATTTTTTAAATTCTCTTCTGCATTTTTTTCGTTTTTGTGCATCGTTCAATTGCGAACGTTTCATGGTTAAGTCTAGAGAAAAAGACAAAAAAGACATAAAAACCCTAAAAACTTTAGATCAAGATAGGTTAAACCTTTCGACCCTGTCGGTACAATATATCCCAAAAAGTTAAAATAGGTTATATTTTCTCAAGTATGTGCCTGAAAATGTATTTTTCCGTTTTTTGTGATATTCAATACCTCTTTAGTACAAAATATTAACTCTTGTGTGACATTTGACAGCTGCAGTTACTTTCGATCAGTGAATAAGTGAGCAAGTGTTGCGAAATTTTGCAGAAAACAATGAGAAAAACTACGATGGAAGCGGTATAAGTTATGCTAAACAAACAATAAACAAAAAATAGCTTTTCATTTAACACATTCTGTGAACCACCTGAACTTTTTTACAATTGACATCGTCGTTATCATAATCATTATCATCGTCGTATATTATCATTATTAGAATAAGTTATCTTTCAACAAGTAATGTAGCAAATAGTAATATAAGTTGCAAATTTTTATCGGTAATGTCTATGGTGCCCCCGAGACGTGGGCTATTATCAAATAGCTGAACTAAGCCAGCGTTTTCCGTTTTCAATTAACAGTTAATAATGAAAGTTTATATTGTCAAAATTATATATTACGGGAAAGGGAAAATGCTCCACGCAATAGCATCTTGGCAGCAATAGCATCGCAAGAATGTTTTTGGGGGAATTTCAAAAAATATGGATATGACAGAGAAATTTTTTAATTTTTTCAACTTTATTATTGTTCAACTTTAAACATGCGGCCATGTGAAAATGAATGTAGAATCCAAAATCACTGTTTCGCTCTTTAAAAAATTCTACAAAATTTCTTTTTTTAAGTTATTGCAGAAGTGCATAAGATTTTTGTCTTGAGTGTTATACCTCTAAAAAGTGTTTAACCCATTATGGACTGACCCATGTTCCTGTTGAGCTAGAATGATGAAACTTTGCAAAAATATTTAGTTTGGTCTAACTTAGAAAAAAAAAAAATAACAAAAAATTAAAACAAAATTTTAAAAATCGAGTTGCCACCTCGAGAATTTTAATTTTCAATTTGAACGATATTCTACAAGCAAAGTCGAGTATTTTCTTTCGAGTATTGCACAAGAATTTCCACAAAACAACAAAAAATATACAAAAACCTATTTCGTTAAAGACAAGCGTTGTGTGAACCCGTGGGAGCCACGTATGTCAGTTAATCTTCATAAAAATTCACAAAAGTTAAATATATAAATCCTAAGAAAGACGATCGTATAAGAATAATATTTTAGTTTATTCTTTTTAGATTTTTAGAGGTTTAAAATAAGAGATAGAAAAAAATGGAAAATTCTCAAATTCCTCAAGCTTGGAAATGTAAGTAAACGTAATTGTTCAGCCTCGAGCGAAAACAAGTCGATTAGATAAATTCTTAAAATTATATATTCTTTTTGGAGATCATGAAAATCTATCACTCTATGATCTCCAGGTTAAGAAAAGTATATCGTTGTGTATACGCAACGCTGTACAAAAATGGGTTAAGTCTACAAAAAATTTCCGAATTTTAGCATTTGATAGTTCATTAGCCTTAAGCTGAAAATTAAAAAAAAAATTATATAGAAAGTTTAGTAATTCGGCAGCATAGACTTTGGTGTTGACCCAACACTCAGGACTTTTTATGATTTTTTAATAGTCTTGTTGAAAAAAATTTTGTACTAAAAGCTCAAAATATAAGAAACAGTTAAAAACTAAGCAATCAACTATAAACACGTTTTTTTTTTATTTTAAATACTTAAAACCGAAAAATCATAGACAACACTCTTGACATATTATCTATACTCACCATCATCTGCAGATTAAATTTTAATAAATATTATGAAATGCCACTTATTAAGTAAAATTAAAATCGATAAATCGTGTGTTTTCATGCTGTTATGCACTTGAGGGCATATTAGCAACTAAAATTAAGATTAGAGCAAATAAAGTAGCAAATAAAGTAAAACATAACACTCCTGACACGAAGCGGAAATTACTGTTATGTAAACTTTAAAAATTAAAAACACCAAAAACTCCTTAGCCAAATTTATACTGGTATTGCAAATCAATGCATATTCTTTTTATTTTTTTCTTTTCGTTTTCTTTTTCTATATTGACTAACTGCAGGTAGGAGTGAGGACAAATGCTTTTCAATAAAACAGGTAAGAAAGTGTAGAAAATAATCGCTTGTAAATATTTAACTATGAAATTTGGCTTTGCTCCAAATGCCTTATTTCTTATATATTGTTTTAATTTTAAACCAGTATTTTGTAGAGTATTTTTTTGCTAATATTTTGAGAGAAAGGTTTTCTCTTTTGGTTTAGATTTGTTATTTATTATGTGTTGCAAAATATCTTTATTAAACTCAAAAGTTAATCTCAACGTCCTTGAAATTTCACTTCAGTCTCTAAAGTTGCCTTCACTAACGTCTTCTGCTGACCTTATACATCTAAGATTAAAACATCAATGTTATAAATTTTCACATAAATAAATAAATAAATAAAACTTTCAAAAAAGTTACATAAATTCTGTGTTGTGTCTTAAACCATGTTCAGAGTTGACAAGAACCACCACAATCCGTTACATAGAATACCCAGACCCAGGACGAAGTTATCGCTTTTACGCTGCTCCATGCAAACAGATACTCGTACACAAATAAAAACAAAAAAGTAGAAACGCAATAAAAAAGTAACTGAATCACAGACAAAAGAAACACTCAAGTTGATACAAACAAACGTTGACATTTGTTTTCATGAATTATAAAGTAGTAAGAGATGGATAGACAGTCAGATAGCTAAAGGGAGATGAATGCGAATGAATGGGGATGTTAAAAAAAGGAACAGTGTCAGAAATACGGATAAAATATCCTGTTGTGAAATGCTTTTTGCACATTTTCATTTAGCTGGGTTTATGAGGAAAAGAGAGTGAGCGAGAGAGAGAGAGAGAGTGAAATAAAGTAAAGTGAAGTGTTTTTTCATTTCCTCTGATATGTGCTTTTACTTTATACCAGGAACTCTCATTAATTCTATCTATAGAATTCTGAGAAATCCATGAACACCACTTCAAGATCTCTTTAAAATACGATTTAAATAATTTCAACAGTTTAGTGGGAATGGGTTTTGAGTTATTTTAATGAGTTTTGTGTGAATAACAAAGATCTTAAAAGGAAATCAATGCACGTTTTAATGGTCCTGTTAAGATTTTTACTAAAATAGACTTGCTGATTATGAGACCCATTGTTATGTGGGGCACTATATATAGCCGATAACGACATTTGTCGTTATCTAAGTTTTGTTATATTTTTTATTTTAAATTGGGCAGATATGTAAGAATAATTATGGTACATTAATCCTAACCACGGTTGCCACTTGGAAATAAAATATATGACCAAAATTCGAAACCAAAGTGACCAAATTCGAAACCAAAGTGGCCAAAACAATCTAATTTTGAGAATGAAGTACACATACACAAAATTATAGAGTTTGCCATTTATTTCTATTATTATTATTATTTTCCATTTATTTTCAGAAAATAACAGAAATAAATAAAAAGAAACAAAATAATTCATAAAATGGCCATAAACTTCAAAACGAGCACCGTTTTCTAACATCAAGGAAGTTAAAAATACTAAAAAAAAACTTTTATTTAAATTAAATTTACATTTCACAGCATTTTAAAATCGGATTTTCCTTCAAACTAGACTTCTCAGTTTTCATGCAAGATTTTCAAATCAATTTTTATTTGATTTCTCATCTTTTTCTAAGTTTCTTATATGGGCTTCATTTTTTTGTTGGATTTCAAATGTCCGAAATGATTTGTAAGAATTGTATCACAAGCAACACAAAAGCTTTTATTTTCGTTGTTTTTCAACCAGTCAAATGATTGGAGCCACTCTTGGCGAAATTTGCTTTCATTGGGGTAATTCACGATCTTGCTTAATCGTTGCACAAGCGTTTTTGCAAGAGAAAAACTGGTATCCGTCAGTTTGACGGTTAATTTGAGCGGCGGGTTACCTAGCCTTAAAAAGGTTGTGCGTCGGGTTTGAAGCTCACCACGTAAAAACACCATTTCAATGAAAAGTTACATAAGAAACATGAGAAAAATTATCACCAAATCTGATGATGACTACCGTAAACGAAAAACTGATAATGATTTACGGATATGCACCTGGAATGTCCGAACTCTGAATTGGGAAGGTGCCTCTATCCAACTGATTGAGATCAAGGCTAAATTCTTCATATAAGCTTAATATGTGCGCATGCTCCGACAGAGGACATGTACGATGAGATCAAAGATACTTTCTACGAGCGCCTTGAAGACGCTTACGAGCGCTGCCCCCGTCACGACACAAAAATTGTGCTTGGTGACTTCAACGCTAAGGTAGGCAAGGAAAACATCTTTGGTCCAACAGTCGAAAAGTTCAGCCTCCACGACAACACATCCGATAATGGAATGAGGCTGATGGACTTCGCCGCAGCACAAAACTTGGTCGTAAGTAGCACTAGATTCAAGCATCTCAATATTCATAAGGCCACCTGGTTGTCCCCTGACCAAAAAACGCGTAACCAAATTGATCACGTTTTGATTGACAAAAGGCACTCTTCCAGTGTATTAGATGTACGCACGATCCGTGGTGCTAACATAGACTCGGACTATTGTCTTGTCGCAGCTAAGATCCGTACACGTCTGTGCGCTGCAAAGAATGCGCGCAACCCTACACAGAGAAAGCTAGATACCAACAAGCTGCAATCACAACGGACAGCCAAAGCCTTCGCCACTCGACTCTCACTCCTGCTTCAAGAAAGTACACATCTTCCACAAGGCACACATCTTCCACTCTATGCGTCCGGCTGCTAAAGAGGTTATTTGCTACCACCGCCCTCGCCGAAACCAGTGGCACGACCAAGAGTGTTGCTTCTCTGCCACTGCAGAGAAAGACGCCGCCTACAAAACCACCCTGCAGTCGGTTGTAACGTGTGCTGCCAAGGATCGATATAGAGAGAAAAAGAGGGACGAGAGACGTCTTTTCAGGCGAAAGAAAAGAGAGGCAGAATAGCGCGAGTGCGAAAAGATTGAATGTATGGCGACAGAAATGAGGTTCGAAAATTTTTTAAAAAGATAAGACGCCTGGCCGATGGTTTTAGAGCCATTATGCAAGGATGAAAACGGAAATCTTGTGACAGATATCCACTGACGTGGATATATAGTGACTGACGTTATGGAGGGAACACTTCTCTAGTCTTCTGAATGGCGATGATGACAGCAATCCCGCCAATGGAGATGATATCCCGGAAACCCCAATTATGGATGACAGCGTTGAAGTTCCGCTGCCCGACTATAATGAAGTCTTAATAGCCATAGCTCGGCTTAAGAACAACAAAGCCGCGGGATCCGATGGTCTACCTGGCTGAGCTGTTTAATAACGGCGGTAAAGCTCTGTTTAAATCCATTAACGAGCTTCTATGCAGAATGTGGTCGGAAGAATGCATCCCGAATAATGGGAACCTTAGTGTACTCTGCCCAGTCCACAAGAACGGCGATCCCACAATTTGTGCCAACTACCGTGGGATAAGCCTCGTAAATATCGCATATAAGATCCTGTCGAGCGTATTGTGTAAAAGTCTGAGTCCCATTGTAAACCAACTGATTGCACCTTATCAAGGTGGCTTCAGACCTGGAAAATCTACCACCGACAATGTATTCACGCTACGACAAATTTTGGAAAATACCCTAAAAATACATGAACTTAAATGTATTAAATGAACTTAATGAACTTAAAATACATGAAAGAAAATACATCATCTTGTAAACTACAGTAATATTTATTTGACTGGACTAAGAAAAATTAAATTTTTATTAATCTCGAAAACTAATTCCAACTTAAAAAAATTAAGTACAAGCCTTAAATCACAACAAAATCTTTTTTGTGAAAAGCCTTGTACATCAGTGTTATTGTTAACAACTGTTTTTAGTCATTTAAATTTCCACATTAATCGAAAACACTTTTATTAAAATTTTTTTTATGAAAGTCTATGAAATCAATTTTTTTTAAAGTGAATTGAGAATTGTGCACCGGAAAGTTCTAAGCTATTAAACATCAATTATAGTTTATTTAGTGAACCAGGTGGTAAAGCCTCAAGTGTCGATTTTAAAGTTTTTAATAAAGATAGTGTTTCTGTGAATTTATATCCTGTTATTGGTTATAAATTGCAGCAGCCTTAAGTTTATTTTCTTTCATGTATTCAACAATAACAAAAAAAACTGCTGTCTGCTCCTTGACTTATTTGAATTCTTGAATATATTAAAGAGTATATTTTTGGACATAAAATATTCATTGCTGCATATTTTTCCTCGCTTGCTTCTTCACTTTTACTGCATTTTGTTTTATCACTTTGCCTTAATGTGATATTCTTCATATTTTTTCCGACAATACTATATTTAAGCACTGAATCACTCCTACTATTTGCACCCCTAACCAATAAACCACCCGCATGAGAGCGGATACCAACAGTGGCAACAATATTTTTCTTCTTTTCTCTGTGTTTCTGTTTTATTTAACGATGTTTTTATTTGTCTTGTGAAGTTGGTAATGGTACCGACGAAGTCTAGGGGTGCTATCCATCCATTCCATACACTGCAGACGCAGAGTGTGCAACATGCCATTTGTTCTTATCGTACTCTTGGCTTCTTCTGCAAATGTTTGCGCCGTAAAAATTGTTGTTTAAGTATTGCTGTCATTATAAGCTAGCGGTGCTGTGCTATAGTTTTCCTCATGCTATATAGCAATGAAAAAAAAAGTATAAAATAAAAAAAAACACACACACACAACAGAGACACCATCACCATCACCATCATCATCATCTTCAACATCAACATCACCATAGTCACCATTCTACTTTGCCATCATTACTAACTGGGCAATCAGTGGGATATGGTAACACGCAGGAAAAGACAACAGTAGCTACAGCAACAAAAATAACGACAAAAAACAAAAAATTGTAAAAAAAGTTGCTATCACTTTAACAATAACAATGATAGGCACTAAAGACAGCCACTGCAATTTAAGAAATTTCAAGATATATATTTAGATTGTTTGTTAAACAATAATAACAACAACAAGAACAACCACTTTATCTAAGGATCAACTGACTTTTGTACCCAACGGGCTGGGCTGTTGAGTAACGTTAGGTAAACTTTAAAAACAAACACTTTTGATTACTCACTGAAACTCAAAGGAATTACAGCTCAGCTTTAATGTGACAACAGAAAAATTTTGAAAAATTCTTCTTAACATAGTTTATTCTTGAGTGTCTCCCTTAAGAGGGAGAGAGAAGGAGAGAGTGAGAGATGTCCCTTTCATAACACAGTGCAGTAAATTTCAGCTATGAATTTTCCCAATGACTTTAGTATAATTTGGTGGTGCTGATATAGAATCCACGCCGCGTATGAGAATTTTGAACTTTTTGGAAAATATCGAAAAACAAATTTCGATCAAAGGATTCTGGTAGAGGTGAAAAAGAAAAGATAACACCTATATCGACATTATAGACGTTTACGCCTGAGTAATTTTTCATATGGGTCTTAACCCTCTAACTTGCAAAGTTGAAATAACGGGAAGAAGACAACAAAATATTTGTTTCTACTAAATGTTGGTGCCAGAAACACAAATCTGCTGGCTGATTGTTAATTCAATTGACAGGCTAGACTTTAGGTGAAAGAAAGTCCGGAAACTCAATTTACAAAATTCAAGATTATTCTCATAAAACTTTTAAGTTCACTTATATATAATAAATCGGGGATTGACCGAAGCGGACCACAGTGGGTCCCTTTTCGTCCCCATTGGACAAAAGATGCTGCCACTCGGAGCCCTGGTACTTCCTTACATAAGCATCCTTGTAGATCAGCTGACCATTCTCGGCTTCGCCCATAAATGGACATCCCAGAATGGTCAATCTTATGCTTGCCAACGCCGGACACTGGCACAGAATGTGTGCTGCTGTATCCGGCTCCTCTAGGCATAACCTACACGCATCGTCCTCGGTCAGAATCATCTTCATGAGATGGTATATGTAGGGACAGTGTCCTGTGACCAGTGCAGTAAGCCAGCTTAAAGTCCTTCGATTGTAACATATAAGTTTTGCTGCCTCACTACGAGAACACTTCACGGCCGCCTTCGATTGCCTGCACTTAACAGCTTTTTTCCACCTTGTTCGGTGTTCCGAGTCCGTCCATTGCTTAATAAGGCCTGCCTCCATGTTGTTGCCTATGGCGATACGTGGCTCTGGTCCATAGAACTCTTCTGCTGATCCTTCTCTCGCTAAAGAATCAGCATTTTCATTCTGTTCTATGCCAGAATGTCCTCTCACTCTCATAAGTGTGAGCTAAGTTCACGAATTAAGTTCACTTAAAATCTGCCCTCTTTCTGGGGGTTCCCCTTTATTTTTCAATATTTAAATGTAGTATAATTTTTAAATCTATCAATGGGCAATGGGGGGATATATCCTCTTTCCTACTCACCATACTTACGCCATTGCTCAGACGTAAATTTTTTATATGCCTATCAACGTTTAATTTTTTTGTTTTTTTTGTGATTCTCTATCAGGATTCGTTGATCGAAGTTTGTAATTATTTTGGTTCTTGGCCTATGCTATCTGATCTTTCATGTTTTGATTTTGAACTTGATGCAAAGACAGTATTGTTGTTGCTTGTATTGCTTCTCCCATTCTTAATATCACAATCTCAACTGACTAAATAATCTATTGCATTTATTGCACTCAGTTTTGTCGGGCTCGTTTGCCATGTCAATGATTTCTTTGAATTGCTTTTAGTGTCTACGAACATAAGCAACGTATAACTATCTCACTGTTTTGAATGATAATAAACTGAAAATATTGCAGTAAGTCATGATACTAGCAACAAGGTAGACGGCTGGTGCTTAGTTTTACGAACACTCCTGCCATGTAGGCTTAATATTCGATCCTAAAAACCTAGGGTTAGATAGTTCATGAAACAGACATCCAGCACTTATGTGCATTCCTAATACGGACCCGTTTATGCTTTACAAAGTAAAGCATACGGGACATCCGGTGGAGCAACACGAACTCTCAGTTTTCACAAAAACAAAGCAACACCCAGTGCCTTATGCATTATGTAATAATAACACACTGTCCTTAATAGTAGTACCACTTTGACTCCCGGTAGTGGCGTACCTTTATTGTCAACTCTTGCAATATTAAGGGAATATGCCAGCCCGGCCGTACCACTGCGCGGTCAATCTAGACCTATGCAGCATACAACCTGTACGAGCCTCCCCGAAGAGCCAACCCATGATAGTCATCTGTGCAACTCGGTCCCGCCAATGAGGTTCTACAACATCCCAGCAAAGAGACAAAAATCCACTCATGAATTTTTACAACGGGCCGTTCCCAGGTTGAGCACTAAATCGTGCCTGACCGGCTACCTCCTAGTTAAGTCATGGATCGAAATAAATTACCATAACAAGACGTGCCTAATTTAACACCACTTCTATCCGTGTCAGTAATGACACCATGTCTATCCTTCACATACAGCCTTAAATTTCACCACTTCTACCCGTGTCAATGACACCAAGTCTATCCTTCATATTCCACCTTAATTTGAGTCTCTTTGCCCTGGATAGATAAGGTCATTCTCATTTGACGGGTTTGACTATCCCCGTGCTAACAAGTTCTTATATGACAATTGTTATTCCCTCACAAGCTTTTTACAAAACGATATACCGTTTTGACTTGCTACCAAGATGGACACCACTCTTAATTCTTGGTGGGCCCTGTCATTTTTACGTAGGCAGAGACAAGACTACTACATGCAAGCATGTTTCGTCTTTAAGCATCCTACCCACAACCATCCTCCTATATTCTGGCTTTGGACAGGCAGGCTTGCATCGGAGATACTATCTTAGTATAAACACACATAACCATCCGCAGAATTTGCACCACTACAGAAAGCATGTGCCCATAATTTATGCAATTTTCCAAATTTATGACATATCATACACAATTAAAATTTACTACTGACTGTTGTTCATTAAAATATTGCTCATCACAATCTTGATGAAGAAGAGGATGAAGATGAAAGTTGAATTTCTGGGTTGTTTTTTTATTTCTCTTTTGAATTATTTTCTTTAAGTTCTTCTAAAGTTTTTGCACACCTTTTGTTTCTTTGCGTTCTTTTCTTTATCTTCAAAAATGGTTTTTACCTTGTGTTTTTCCTTTGTCTTGCTTTTTATTTTTATCTGGCAATAAGAAATAGTGGTGAAAGATACTTGAAAGGAGGACTCGCGAAATCAGGGATCTGGTTTCTATCACAAATCATAATTTCTTACTCGGTGTGATCAGGAGTTATAATAATTTCTTGATCGATATCTTTTTTAAATTGAGTTGGGTTATTTATGCCAGATATACTCGGTTGTGCGGCAACAAAAAATAACACAAATATGCATTTAGAAAAACAAAAAGCTTATTGCGGGAAAAAACCAACAAATTAACTCTTATTCAGGTCATTGCAGCAGATACCTGAGTATTCGTGTAGTTTATTAGGTGCTCAGAGAAAAAACTAAAACAGCGCGTAGATCGCAAGCTCACTTCAGTGCAAGAGTGTATGAAAAGAGAACAGAGAACAAATATAAAGTTATTCTCTTGCGCTACACGACCTGTTGTTTATATTTATTCGCTTGCAGCTTTGCTTGCAGTGACTGCTACAGCAAAGAATCAGCGTATATTCATTTGATGAATATATTCATGCAGGGCTCTAATCTCAACATAAGATTTATTGCTCTCTCAGCATCAAAAATAATCTATTTGCAATGAATAAAATGAATTCTTTTAAAAATCTCTATGCAAGATATATTGTAGCTCATTCATAAATGGGTCGATCCTGTCTTATTTTGGGCTGAAATAATACATTAATTAATTTCGAAAAAATGTCCTAGATCAATGCAAAGGACAATCATGAATAAAAATTTATATGGAAAAATTTTAAAATTTTGTCTTTAAATGCGATTATTGGGACCGGACTTCATTGTACGTCAAATCTAAGTCCAGAATCAGATTCTTTAACTTGTTTAACATAGAATTAGGTATTTTTTTCGAAAATTTAAAATGCAATACAAACATTTAAATACATTTCATCTAAAATTATTCTTTGAACAGAGCCGGAAAATTTTTGACAATTCTTGATCTTTCATGGGTTCGAATCACTTCATTTACAACCATCGTATTTTTCAGGGGGGGAGGGGACACAGAGGATTCCATACAAAGTAGCATTTGACTTGGTCTACTGTCCAGATGTTATACTTATTAGACTAATGGAGTAAAATTTAATACCTTCACTGTAGTATTTATGAAAAATATTCAAAAATATTATAAGCGCAAGCACAACATTACGTCACATTATCTCGAAGCGAAACTGTGGCGCAGACTGATGCAATAACTTCTGAGATTGCGTAACACTACTAAAGGAACAGGTGTGATAATGACAAACATATGTAACTAGATTCTTTCCTTAGAAATACTGCTGTACGGTATAGCTTCTCCTCCTCTACCTTTAAATCATTCAATTAGTTGTAGTATAAAATAAGTCTCAGTACTAACTTCTCTTACTCAAAGATTCTTTGAATTATTTTTTGGTTTTTGTAAAAGTCAAATTACACATAAAAAATATGTCTAAGAGGTGCCTTTATCAAATACTGTATAAATAATTAATTTTGTTCGCTTTTACTTTCCTACTTGTTTCATGTTGAAATTCAAATTTTTTTTTGTTTTGACTTAATCTTCTCTTAAGCTAACATAATAGAATTTATGGTTGAATTGTTGTGGTTTTATGGTTTTGTTTTTCTGACAAACAATAACCCGAGATCAAAATTCAAACCATCATGAAAACGGTTAAAACCCAAAAAAGGAAGGAAAGGGGAAAAAATAAAAAAAAAAAAATTAAAGCTTGATTTATGTTTTTTGCCATAAAGGACATGGTTTAAGCTAACGTTGCCTAAATATCACTTTAGGCAGCTGCAGTGGACATAAAAGAACGGAACCGTTACACCATTCAACTTCAGCAGAAGCAGATTGCTTTTTTTTCATCTTTTTTTGATTGTGTGCTTCAGCACACATGTCAACACAAGCAATCAGAGACAAACACAGACAAGGAAAACATAAAATATCCAGCATAAAACTAGGATCTAATCCTAGTAATTTTCCAAAGTGATGGACAAGCAGAATTTTTTTGTCATAACATCATTCTTTTTTGAATAGCTAGCTAGTTTTTTATCAACGCCAGACAACTCACAGTGGTCACCATTCACATTAAGAGTACACAAAAACTGAATGTAGAGTAAAAATTTTACTCTGCATATGTCTTTTTTTTAACATATAAAAAATAAAAAAGCTTATTTTCGCCATATTTGCTTCACTATGCATCGTCCGCATAGATATTTTTCTGCATGCTACCGATTGCACTGACAGCCGAATGCGACTCAGCAGTGTAGACAAATATTTTGGTGCATTTCTTAAGAAACCATGCTGCATGCGGCCTGCAGGGTATGATAGGGGCTGAGCTTTGGCAGTCTCCTTCCGGGAGCATGACTTTCGTCAAGAATGCAATGATTACTTTGAAGCTACTTACTTCGTTTCTTTCTTCGTTCCTTGGCATTGATAGGTATTTTTATTTTCTTAGAGCTCATGACGCATTTATGTTTATGTTGAATTTAACTACTAGTTGGACTCTAGGGGAGCATTATAAGTGGGATGAGAAGAGACAAGCTGGGGTGACATAGTGGGTGACCTTTTTACTGCCTTGATTTGTCCATAGAATGCACAGAGTTCGTTGCGTTTTGTTGCTATAGCAGTTAATTCGGTTGTTCTTTAAGCTCTGCAGCTAATAAGCTTTAATAATGTTTCAGATAAATAAAGTTATATTGCCAGCATGCTGTTGGATGCACAGGCAAACAATCCTGATTGTGCATCCTGTTTATTTTCATACTTTATAACATTGTCAGCTTGTCGTTCTCATGCTTGCAAGAAGTTAGTTAAGCTTTTCGAAAGATTTTGCAATTGTATCTAATGACAGATTTCCAGTTTATTGTGATATTTCCGTTTTTATGACGGTATAGTACTACTTTGTTAACATAAGATTTAATATGATAACACAATACAGAATGGATTGGTGACATTCAACGTTATTTAAAATGAAGCGTTAAAATTTTATGTCTTTATATAACTAGGATGAGGTGGGGTAAAGTCAGGGCCGTAGATAATCAGGGGCAAATCAAAATTATCCGCCCCTATATCAATGAAACAAAAATGAAAAATTTAGTTTGATTGTATTCAATGAAAAAAATAACATATGCTTTAAATAAAATCAAGAATACTTTCGAATAGTATAAAAACCCGATGAAAAAAAGCCATTTTAACATAAGAGTTCAAACAGAATTAAGAGTTGACTAGGTCAAAGTATCTACATATTTGATATACATACTCTAGCCTCTGCAGTCATTTAAGATATCGGTAAAATCAATATTTTTACATAATTCGTTTTCAATTTATATTGTAGACCCGATAGTAGACTTCGGCAGTGCCGATCACAAATAATTTTGTATTAGTTTTAAATTTGAAAACTACGCTCACCACAGGCAACGGTTACTGGCAAAGTTAACATAATATGAAGTGCAATGGCTACATTTTATGTGAACAAATGGTTAAATATAATAAATTTAAAAACTTTTGCTGGTGCCGTTCTAGGCCCTACAAAATTTGTAAATTTGTCAACAAAGTTTTCCTGATTCTCTTTGGAAATTGTCGGCCTTCATCTCTCTGCAGACAATGGAAAACCTCAGAAAGTAAAAACTGAAAACATAAGCCGTTCGGAGGCGCCATACAACTTGTAGGTGCAGTTCTCGATCATTTTGTGTTTAAGCATTTCACAACACGCACAACACAATTGATCATAAGAAGCTCGGTGAAAGTCCTTTCAAGGGCTGAAATGGCCATTTCGTTTTTTTTTCTTATCATAGTACTTCTACTAAACATAAAAAGTCAAAATACACATAAAAAATTAAAGTTCCTGGTAATTAAACCAAAATTTTGTTGGTGTTACACATCACCCCACCGATTTAAAAAAGACCAAAAAAACTATATTTGAAATTTTTGTTCTACTTCATACATTTCTCCAAATATTCAACAGCCTTGAAAACACTTACTTCAAATTGGTTCTGCTGCAAGGGATAGGCCCTTAAACCACTCAAAAATTCAATTTCTTAACACTTTTATTGGAGGAAATAAAAGCATGTTACACATCACCCCACTTCAGTCTCTATATATATGTTTTTTTAAAAATTTATTAAAAATAGCATTTCGGATAAAATTTTTTTTATATTTAAAAAGTGAGTAGATGTAAAATGTGGTATTGCTCAATATCTTTAAATATAACAAAAGATTTTACACTTTTTCACGTTGTGGCAAAATGTGTAACACAACTTACACATTACCATATAATTGCCTTCCCAATAGGCAATAAGGCTAGGCCTTTTTGAACGAAGGCAGGCATTTAGTGCTACTTTTGGCGGCAAGACACATGACCCTCGCTGCTCCGGCGAGTGCTTCTGTAAGGCCTGGTTTTACGCTAGCCAGGGCAGTATAACAGTTATAAATATCCTACAAAAACTGGTTCTACTTTCCAGTAGGTATTGGCAGGTGTTCGAAGCGCTACTAGCAGGCCTTCATGAATGACGGAGCCCTACCCTACTCGTAGGCAAGCCCATTTACTTTTTTATATGAAATGGGAAAATTTTTCATGACTAGAATTTGGTAGTTAAGTTTGTATGCTGACTGTCGGCAACTGTACGAAAAGTGGATTGCCACACCCCCAGTTACCGCCCCCAAAAAAATAAAAATGATGGTTTTTTAGATGGTTTTGGTTGTATTGAACTAAAATTTGGTAGTTTTGCTGACTGTCAGCAAATATCATTAAAATGGGCATAGCTGTAGTAAGCATATTCATAAATAATTAAAAATCACCCGACCTTGTTCGGATAGAGCAAGAATTTGAGTTTGATTGAATTAATAGCAAAGAAGGATTTATTTATATTCTTTTTGCTTGAAAAAATAATTTATTAAAGCCTATGTACACGGTCTTGGAGAGTCTGCTTAACATATTAATTTTACCATAACTTTTCATGAACTCTATCTTGCATTGATATACTTAGCAGTACATTTGGAAAACGGACATAGAGTATATTTTACTGCAGAAAACATACACAGAGTGATTCAAGAAATACCTGAAATCGCATTCATTGCGTTTTTTAAACAATGTTCGAGTGATGATTTCGCGAAGACCTTGCTCTGCAGCCAAGTTTCTTCATATTATATGAAGAACACTAAAGAAATACATTCAGTGCATAGAGAAATGCACTGTCTGATGCCGCCTTCTCTGAAAAAGCTTTCCGAAAGAGAGAGGCTGATTCTTTGCCAAATGTTCAGCGCATTATAGTTATGGAACGATTTCAAAAATCAATTTTGGGATGATATTTTGCACAGACATCGCTCACAACAAATTAATCAGGAAATACCTTACAATGATACGTTACCTTTTTTAACGAGGGCTTGGCTTCGATTGAGAGTACGATATACATGCTTGGAAAACGTTTAAAATATTTCAGTTTGCCAGAACCCCAAAGAGATAATACCAAAGTAGATATATCTGAGAAGGAACTAAAATTAACTTCAGAACAGATGAATGTCTACAACAAAATATTACAAAGTGTAACGAATAATGAGGTGTAGCAACAAAAATTTTATTTTTGATGGCCCTGGTAGTGCTGGTAAGACCTTCCTAACTAATATAATTCTTGCTAAAGTTCGTCATGTACGAACAATTGCAATTGCAGTGGCATCGTCCGGAATCGCAGCAACACTTCTAAGTGGCGGTCGAACTACTCACTCAACATTTAAGTTGCGGCTTTCAGTTTCACCATGCAAAACAACACATTCATGCTCAATTCGTAAAAGCGGTGCTATTGCAAAAATACTCAAAGAAGCATCATTAGTTCTTTGGGATGAATGCTCCATGACACATAAGGCCCATATCGATGTTGTTAATACCATGTTAGAAGATGTTAGGTCATCAGGTCGTGAGATGGGTGGTATAACTTTTTAATTCTCTGACGACTTTCGTCAAACACTACCGGTTGTACTTAAAGCCACCCGAGCTGATACAGCAAGAGTTATCATGAAGAAATCAAATGTGTGTCAATATGTCAAGAAACGTCAATTGACAACAAATATGCGTGTCCATTTAAGAGGAGATCACGATACCGTTATATTTGCAGCTCTTTTACTGAAAATAGCAAAAGGAACATTGCTCTTGACAATGGATTCCTTCATGTTTTACATACATTGGGTACATGCGCTTCGACTATAGACAATTTGGTTTCAAATGTTTACCCAGATATCGAAAATTTGCGTCGTAAATGTATGTGTACGAAATGGTTATGTGGAGAGCTATTGTTTCCACCAACAATTCAGATGTGGATATACAAGTCAATCGATACGATTATTAATGAAGATGATGTGATTCACTATCCAAGTGAATTTTTTAATTCTTTACATTCATGCGGCCTTCTCCCACATAAACTAACATTTAAAATTAATCTGCCTGCTATGTTATTGCGCAATTCAAAACCTCCACAACATTGTAATGGAACTCAGCAAGTAAAGCAACTTTTACCAAATATTATAGATAATCTATATTAATAAAAATCATTATCTCTTTGTTTGCTTGTGTGTTTGTTTCACTTTTATACAAATCTTAACGGCCCTATAATAGGTAATTGCAAACTTAGTTTTAACCACGCTCCCTTTTACCGCCCACAAATCAATAAAAATGCAATATTTCCGACTGTTTCGATTGTATGAGACTAAAATTTGGTAATTTCGTTTGTATGGTAACTTTCGGCAATTGTTCCAAGAAAATGGGTTTCCATGCCCTCTTTTATCGCCCACAAATCAATGAAAATGGTATATTTTAGAGTATTTTGTGCGTATAAGGCTGAAATTTGGTAATAAAGTTTGTATACTTACCGTCGCGACGGCAACTGTACTAGAAATAGGCGCGATAGCACTATAATAACGCTCACCTTTAAGAAATCATTAAGACTCCAAAACTTCTGGGCCGATTGCGCTGAAATTTTGGCAGTAGATTGTTTTCGAGCACGTGATGGTTTATGGAAAAAAAAAAAAAAAATGTTTGTCCCCGCTTTTACCGCCCACAAATTAAAAATATATGGTTGCTGGAACGTTCATATATATAGGACCAACCAGGTCCTGCTAGTACATTATAAAAAATAAAAGACGCAACAACATCAAACTCGTCAGATATATGTAAAATCTTTGGTGCTTGTGTGTGAAGTAATAATGAAATTAGATTACAAAATTAGTGAAAAGTGAGTTATCTGGATTTGACCAAGAGGCGTGGAGTAACCCACAACACCTCCCATCAAATCAGACTAGTCTTAAAATTGGAAAAATGAGCGATGTTATAAATAATAGTCACCAAACAATATATATATGTTGTTATAATTTAACAAAAGTTTGAGGGAAAAAATTATTTATTATAACAGTTCTAACGAGAAATAATCTTTCAAAAAGAAATCTGTTGTTAAAAGAAATCCATTACTTTTTCATGAAATTGATGGCTTTATTTAGCATTGTTAGAAAGATAAGATTTATTAAAAAAAAAAAAACACAGGTGCGTCGTTGGACACACGAGAGAAGCGAAGCTTTTTCGCAGTTATATAGATTTGATAGCTTAATAATTTTTTCTTTTTAATAAATTAACTTTTAAATTCAAAAATTTAAAATAACATAAAATAAATTCCATATATATAGAAAACATATTTACTGCTTATTTTTTATTGTTGAATGTCAAATTTCCACGCCAATTACATATACGGGCATATAATGCCAGCGACTCTCCATTTTAACTCTCCACACATGGTTGTAAACTTGGCTGCACTGTACAAATTTTTTCCTTCAACAGCGTAAAATATGTCGAAAATTTTTCAGATTTCACTCCAAGCAAATCACAGAACGATGAGTAAAAAGCTTCGCTTCAAAAATATATATTAAAGAGCGCACACGAAACAAAATTTAACAAACATTTTAGATACCTTGCCGATGTCATGCATGCGTTTGTTAATTCCATAATTATTGATATCATCTATTTTTTTGACACTTAAAAACGCACTTGTCAACGCAATTGTGGGCATTGCTAATTTTCTTCGTACCAACCACACCACAAACGCATTCACAATACAAACACACCGATGCTGGAGACACCTTGTGGCAAATAAAAGCAAATTTTTTTAAGTTGTAGCATAGCAAATACACAATCCTTTATCTATTGATAGGTGGTGACGATCTACTGCAGCATAGCTTCTGTTATAAGTAACACTGAATTAACAACATTTTCTTACAAGTCTGTGTGGCCTGGTGGATAGTGTATTGGACTATCATTTAAGAGGACACGGGTTCGATCCCCACGGGAACCAAAAAATATTTTTAGTATTTAATATTAAAGTATTAAATTTTCTTGTTGTAATTAGCGCTTGCACAAAGAAACCACCAAATTTTCAGATTTCACTCCAAGCAAATCACAGAAGGAGGAGTAAAAAGCTTCGCTTCAAAAGTGTCCAGTTGTTTTGTTCAACAGCTTCTTGCCATTTTGAAGCAAATTTTACTATGCCTCTCTCATAGGCAAGCCTCTCTATTGGCGAGAAACTGGGACAGTCGATATTAACAAGCTTCTCTTGAAGCGAATGTTTTTCCAGCAAAATCATTTGCCATAGGCAGGAACTAGTGGTAATCACTTAAGGCCAGGACTGGACTAAGTATAAGGTGGATGCATAAGAAGGCTCAGACGATTTCAGCATTGACAACTTACACCTGCCGTAAGGCTTAAGTAAGTTGGGTTATCTAAAACCTAGGGTAATAGTTCATGAAACAGACAACCATGAACTTTGTGCTACCACAACACGGACCCGTTTACATTTTAGCAAGTAAAACGTACGGGGCATCCGGTGTGGCAACACGAACTTGGAAGCTGTTTCACAAACACAAAGCATCACCCAGTGCCCTGCTGATTAGGAGCATTATGAATTTACATACTGCCCGTAATAGCAGTACCAGTTTAGACTTCCGTAGCGACGTACTTCGATCCATCTACTGGTGGAGACGAGACCTACCCAATCTCTTGCATATTAAGACAGATATGCCAGACCGGTCGTACCATTGCTCGACCCCGCCAGTCAATCTAGACCTGTGTAGCATTCA
The DNA here is from genome assembly GCA_914767935.1 of Coremacera marginata. NCBI lineage: Eukaryota > Metazoa > Arthropoda > Insecta > Diptera > Sciomyzidae > Coremacera > Coremacera marginata. The sequence continues at coordinate 144,185,253 of OU612044.1, forward strand.
CACAACCACAACCAGTACGAGACTCCCCGAAGGGCCAGCCCATGACAGTCATCTGGGCAACTCGATCCCGTCAGATGAGGATCCACAACATCCCCGCAAGAAGACCAAGAAGACACAAATGCAATTATGAAAAAGTGCCTTCTTATGCATGACTGTGCTCAATGAGCACTTAAAGGCTAGTCTAACAGTTTGCAGGTGCCGACTCAGCTGGAAACTATTGCACATGACTGGTACCTACTTTGGAGGACCTTTGCAATTGCCACTCTCACTCTGGCCGTTCGGAAAGTCAACATCCAGACACAGAGTATTGGCCATTGTTCTCAGGGACTGCCGTGCTCAGTATGAGAACCCTTAGTTTAAAAACAACCAAAATCAACACTTCCCTCAGTGACTGCCGTGCCAGTTTGAGGGTGCGAGTCAAACTCTTGACAAGCAACACTTCGGAAAGCCGGTTAGTTGACACTTTGACGCACGCATGCCAACACTTCACATCCAGTTTTTCCAAATTCCGAATTAAGGTCTCCATTCGGTGGATAGATAGGGTCAACCCCATCCGACGGGTAAAGACTGTCCCCGTACTAACAAGTTTTAAGGTCAATTGCTATACCTTCGCAGGCTTGTTTCATATCGATATACCGAATATGACCTGCTACCAAGATGGGCGCCACCCCAAGCTCTTGGTTGGCTTTATCAGTTTTTACGTTTGCAGGACGTATCCTACAAACAACCCTCCTCCTTTATCCTGGCTTGGGACAGGCAGGCCGAAACCTGGCGGAGTTATAAGAAGGCTCAGTAAGAGATCAAAAGGTATGATACCATATATTAACGCATCAAAATTTCGAATGGATAGTTATTCGTCTTCCTTCCCCAGTTTTGAGCCAAAAACAGGATATTTAAAAAAAAAATTCTATTAACTGGACAGGAAAAATATTGGTGTGATGATGCAAAATATAAACTTTCATTACGTGAACCAACTGTGAACCAGATTTTTGGAAATTTACACTTATACAAAAGTTATTTCAGTTTTCTGATACTTTTTTTCATATACATTATGTATCGATGCAAGTCGGCACGGGTTCCCGTGGTATTAGGTACACCACATTTTATTTACACATTTACACACAAATTTTATTTTATTTTTTCACTTTTTCTTTTAAAAAATTAAGAGGTACCACATAAAAAAAACCACTTCAAATTTTTTGGGACACACTAATATATGTATTTCTTTCTGCACGAAAATGTTTTTACAGCCATCCAGTACGTACTATTTCCGTAAATTATTTCATTATTTATACAAAGAATGATATATTAGTGTTAAACATCCTTCAATGCTTAGGCACGAAATGTGCTCGTTCACGTATCTGTAGGATTTCATAATCAATCCTGTCAAAACACTTAACTGGAGCTTCATAACAATTAATAGCTAATATTAAATAGCATGAAATGTTTATGAACAACAAATACTACAATAACAATGGGTGTTGCATACAACGAAAATATATCATCTAATTATGGGGCCAGCATATTTGTTGAATGCGTTAAAAGCTTATTCATCTCTGTTGCCATCTCGGCGATAATGGGCCCAGCATACAGCTTTTGTTAAATATTATTGCAGAACAGCATTACGCTTCACTTATGTGTTGATAAATAGAAGTGCAACGAAATATTGCCAAAATAAATCAGTTGCTGCTGCAAGCAATCAATAAATCAATCAATGCATCAATTAAACTAAAATTAGTTGTCTTTGAACGGGTGCGATTCGCACAATCATCATTTGATTTAAACAATCAATCCATCAATAATTTTTAGTTCGGTCAGCTTTGTGCATGCAAGCGTACAATTTGTGCATCCCTCTTATTGCTGACCATAATTAATTATTTTCACGCTATATGGCTTAAATGTTGCTGGGTTTGAATGCATTCTTCACTCTTGAAACAAAAGCAAAGCAGTTGTTTTTTTCTACTCATTCGCATATAAACAATATTAATTGTTATTTTTGAATTGTGCTTGGTTTTTGATACATTTTTATTAAATTCATTTAATCAACTTAATACTGTTAATATTGTTTATGCTGCACATCAGGTTGAATTCTATTTAATAGGCTTATGACTACATTATAACTTTAATTACTCTATTTGGTGATTTTCATTTAACCAGACATCAATTAAAATAATTATTATAGTGGAACGTTTCTTGATATAAATGCGTGTTTGTACAGATATATATATATATAAATAAATCTTTTTTATAGCGTAATAATAAATTTGCTTTGAATAAAGATTCAATTAATTATTCGGTTAAAAAAAAGAAAGCAGATTAAAATAGACAGTTACAAATTCAAATTAAAACAAAAAAAAAAAAAAAAAAGCTTAAATTGCTTAATATCTTAAAATATATTTAATCATCTCCATACGTATTTACTTTATACTTATGAAACTGTCATGAAAGTGCTTGCGCGTGCTCATTTGACTTCGAATGTTGGTTTTTTTAAAAAAAAAAAAAAACTTCCATTAAAGACCACACCATTAACAATAAATATATGAGAAAATTTTACAAATGCCGGAAATGAAAGGATTCTGATGCCTTTTAACCTAACCTGCTATATTTTAATGACAAAACAATGCATATTTTTAACAATAAGCTCATGATTTTCAAGGAGATTCGGCTACTACACTTAAAAAAAAAAGTACATTAAACAACCGTAAAACTAACATTTTTAGTTGAAAAAAGTCGTCCGACATTAGAAAATGTTCAAATTGATATTATGCAAATGTACTTTTTACATTACGAAACTTACGTTGAAAAATGTATAACTGATAAGATAATAATGTTATTTTAACATTGAAAATTTCACAAAATGTCATAACATTAATGTAGTAAATACATTTAAAATATGTAATTGATATAAAAAAATGTAAAATTAATATTTTATAAATGCAATTCTGATATTATGATCATGTTGATTTCACCTGTTTTAATGTTGAATTTAGTGAGGAAAAAGTTAAATAAAACACTGAAAATTTTCTTTTGATTTATTTTTATTCATTAAAATTTTTCTTTAAATTGTACATAGTTTATTTAAAATAACTTAAAATAATATATTTCTAATTAAAGAACTTCCATCAGGAATATAATATAAATGAACTGGAGGACCCGTAAAAACTTTAATGTCCATTATTTCAAAAAATTCAAATTTAGAACCTATGGCTTACGACTGATAGTGTTCATCAAAATTAACAATTCTATTTTGCGGCTGTAATCGTGATCACAGACGGACGGACAGACGGACACACGGACATAAACAGGTGGTGATGCTGACCAAAAATATATATACTTTTCTATACCTTCCATGCCTCCATATTGACGTTGCAAACGGAATGACAAAGTTAATATAACCCTTACGAAGAACGCGTTGGGGCATAATAAATAAACACTTAATTGTAAAACTCGCTGTAATCGAGATCACAGACGGATACACGAAAATTAACTCAGGTGGTGATGCTGATCAAAAATATATATACTTTTCTATTCTTACGCAGAACGCGTTGGGGTATAAAAAATAAACACTTAACTCCAAAACTCGCTGATGATGAAGTGCGGCTCCTTTTGTAGACATCCTGCTCATCAATCAATCTTCGTACGTTCGGCGAACAATTTTCATTTTCGACATTCTCTGGGAACTAAATATATGTTTTAATTAACAATATTTTCTTGTTTTTAATTGCTGTATTAAACGTATTTGAACTGTATTCTATTCTTGAACAATGTTAAAGGGATCATATATTGATATCAACATTTATAATGTTAAATATATATGAAATTCTATCAATTTTACAGTAAAACACTGGTAAACTAGAAAACATTTTAAATGTAATTTTAACATTAAGAATTGATATTGCAACGTAAAACATTAAATTAGCAATTTGATATTTTTCTTATCACTTTAACATAATACATGTCAACTTAACATTTTTTAACGTAAAATCAACCTGTTCTGATTTACATTGGAAATAGCATTACAAAACGTTAATTTTACATTGCTGCTTTTTTCTGAGTGTACTATTGCGGATAAAATGTTAAAATTAAATCCACCAGATAAGTTTATTTATGCTGCATAAGTAGTAGATTAAGGGGTAGACTAAATTAAGAAGTTCGAGAAGCTGCATATAAAACAACAATTTAACAAAACAGCTGATATACAGAGACGCATTAGAAACTAGAAAAACTTTAAAAAAAAAAAAAAATCGACTACAAAATCACTACAAAGTAAAAAATAATTTTAATATAACTTTGCCTTTTAATTTCTTGGTATAGTTGATAATTTATTTAAACATATTATTGCATTGGAAATCTTATTATTTAAATTTTTTTCTAATTTGTTTTATTATCATAAATATATTAATTTCTTTATGAATACAAAAGCTTTTAGGGTCGGTGCTAATATGATCAGACTTTGAATCAGAAGCGCCAACTTCAAAGCTTTTGTGTTCCTAAAGAAATTAATATATTTATGAAAATAAAAACAATAAAAAAAACTTTAAATAATAAGTTTTCCAATGTTATAATATGTTTAAATAAATTATCAAATATGACCAAGAAATTAAAAGGAAAAGTTATTTAAAAAATTAATTTTTACTTTGTACTGATTTTTAAAAAGTTTTTATTTCTTCCTTTTTGGAGAATATGGTAAATTTTTGAAAAAAAAGTGTAAACTACATATACAGCCGTGGACACATAAATAGCACAAAAATACATGTAGGGTGTTTCACATAAATTTAAATAAAATACATAGAGGATAACAAGAATTTATTTCATGGTATTTGAGTTTAAACATTATAAACTTAAAATCAGTAGTAACTTTGTAACTACGAATTAAAAATTAGAAAATTAATGAAAATTCTGAAATTGTTCCTTAGCTGAAGTGGACGTATAAATAGCACAATTTGGATTCTGAAAAGAAGACATAGTAATTTATTTTTATTTTACAATGAGCTTACGAATATGTTTACTAGTACTTGGTACTGTATCCCGAATTGTTCAAAACAGCCCGACTTCTTCGTCCCATACTCTCCACAAGCTTCCTGACCCAATCCTTCGGAATAGAGTACCAAGCCTTCTCAATTCCACTCCATAACTCATCTTAATTTCGAAATTTTGGTTGCTTATGCTGAACTTCGCATCATTCCATAAATTTTCTATAGGAATGAGGTCTGGGCTTTGAGCCGGCCAATTCAAAATATTTATTTTTTCCTTTTTTAGCCAATCAATCACAACCTTTGCTGTGTGTTTTGGATCATTAGAGTGCATAAAAATTCACCTAATAGGCATGTTCTCAAATGCAAATGGTTCCATCTGGTTATTAAGAATATCTAAATAGATATTTTTGTCCATTATTCCTGGTATCCGAAAAATTGGCCCAACGCCGTGCCAGGAAAAAGCTCCCCAAGTCATTAAATTCCCTCATCCATGCTTTAAGGATTTTTTGTATACTTCAGATACAACTCTTGGCGTTTGGGGCGCCGAACAAAAGTTTTTCCATCTGGTTCAACCTTATTAAATTTAGTTTTGTCAGTCCAGAGCACGTTTTTAAAAAACTGGTCTTCTTTATTCACATGGGCCCTTGCAAACGCTAACCGATCCTTTAAATTTTTTTTGGTTAAGAGCGGCTTTCTTCGGCTAATACGTCTATAAAGATTAGCTTCACGTAGTCTCCTAGATACTAGTTTTCTTGCAACATTTAGGTTATTTTCTTCATTTATTTCCCTCATAATTTGCTTTGCTGTCTTGAAAGGATCAGCCTTACTTTTGCGAACTAAAGTCATTCAGAACAATAAATCAGTGGAAGCGCTGGTTTTACGTCTAGGATTGCGCGGCTTATTCTCGAAATTATTTTAACCATTTGATGTAACCAGCTTGAGTGCATTATAGACCATTTTTGGCGAAATTTTGAGAATATCTGCGATTTCAGATGGTTTTTTGCTTATTCACTTAGTTCGTCAATTATAGACCTTTTTTCCGGAGTGCAATATTTGCCACGACCCATTTTATTTAGAATCGGCGAAATTAACCGAATAAAACTCTACAATTTTTACAAACACCTGATATTTTTAACTTTTATTCACCATCTTACATGTGTGCTATTTATATGACCATAGCAGATCGTACATGCCTATACAGAAAGAGATGACCTGAGCAAATAAAAGTAAGTAACCGTACATCTCTTTCGGAGTTTTAAACAACGTCACACTGGAGTCTCAAAAAATAATAACTACAGTTAATATATGCATTATTAGGTTCAAACGAAACGTTTAAAAAATAAGTTGACATTTGTGCTATTTATGTGTCCATGGCTGTATATACAATTGTTCTTAAAAAATTTGTTCTATTAAATTCTGAAAGTTTGTTGGTTATTTAAAATATCTGTCTCTTAAATTAAAATTAGATGTCACGTGTTTTGAAATAATTATACCCATTCTTGTAACGAGTTTTATTACCCTAGTGTCAATATTATTCGAGATATAGTGTTTTTCTAATATTGCAACGGACCTTTGTTAAAAAAGCGCCCAGTTGAGCGTTATTTGTAATAATTGTGCCTACCCCTGTACTTAATTTCAGTACACCAGCGTCAATATTAGCTGAGATAATGTTTATCTAGTATTGCCACGCCCATTTGTCGAATAACGACTACTTTATTGAACGTTATTTTGAACAATTCTGCCTAACCCTGTGCCAATATTATTCGAGATACACTATTTTTCTAATATAGCCACGTCCAGTAATCAAATATCGCCCACTTTCTTGATCGTAATTTGTACAAATAATGCCTATCCCTATACCAAATTGCAGTGCCATAGTATCAATTTTATTCGAGATACACTCTTTTTCTAATATTGCCACGCCCATTTGTCAAATAACACCCATTTTCTTGACTGTATTTTGTATTAACTGTGTCTACCCCTACACTAAATTGCAGTACACTAGTGTCAATATTATTTGAGGTACAATATTTCTACGCCCATTTGTCAAATAACGCCCACTTTCTTGACCATAATTTGTAATAATAATGCCTACCTCTTTACTAAAATACAGTATTCTAGTCTCAAAATTATCCAAGATACACTATTTTCCTTATATTACAACGCCCATTTGTCGGATAACGCCCATTTTCTTGACGGTAATTTGAAATAATTGTGCCTACTCCTACATTAAATTGCAGTACCCTAGTGGTCAATATTATTTCAGATACAGTAGTATCTAGTATTGCAAGATCTAGTATTGCCACGCCCAGTTATCTAATACCGCCCACTTTTTACGGGCACTTCCGTGTTTACAATGTTTATCTGTACCAAAAATTATGGTAATCAGTCATATGGTTTTGGAGTTATTGATGTACATACATTAAAAAAAAAAAAAAAAAACAGAGAAACCGACGAACTTGGAATCTTCTCCTTTTTGAAGTCGGTTAAAAAAAAAATGTATTTAACAGAGTAGTAGCCGAATACTGGTAAAATTTTTCTTTCAAAACACTTGTAAGTTTTTAATGACATAAAATGAACTAATTGTTTTCATAAATCAGATTTTTTTTTATACCCCCATACTTGCTGTATATGGAGCATGAGCGTAGCAAGGGGTAAGGGAGGAGCTGCCCCCTTGACATCAAAGATATTAAATTAATAAAATAGTATGGGGCATAACACCATGATACAAATTGAGGGCAAATGTCTCGGAAGTAAGCCAAACCCATCTCAAACGTTAGTAGTTGATATCAGTATCAGAAGTCCCAATACCTTTTTGCTCTACTACACTGAGAAAAAAAAAATAGGTAAATCACCTAAGTCGGCTTGGGTAAAGAGAATTGTATGGGAATTATAACCTTATGTTTATTCACCTAAGCAATTTATTGCTTAATGCATTGCTTTGAAAGCACATACTTCGATACCCTGCCAAAAAAAAATATATTTGATTAAAGGGTTACATGACATAGGCAGTTTTTTGAAATCGACTTTTTTTTAATAATTTTGTATTTTAGTAAATACTTTTAAGATTCTAAGATTCTAAGAAAAAGGTTGTTATTTCGTACCTACTTGAAGGGTGAAGGGTGAAGCCCGAATTGCTAAACGATTGTAAAAAACTATAAGAAACAGCACAACATATGATAACGAAGGCATACAGTACGAAGCAGGCATGGCAGATTGAAGGTAACCTTTTTTTTCTTTGTTCACAAACTTTGAACGCGTTTATCTCGAAACCATGTTTTTCGTACTGGTTGCGGCACTAGCGGGTTAATTTTTTGACGAATTTTTTTTTTTTTTGAATTTTTTTAAACTTGATTCGCTGTCGTATGACACGAGCTTTTTTTTAAAATTTTTTTTCAATATTTTATGAATTTTTAAAGTCAATATTTTTTTTGACAAAACACACTTTCAAATTTGGAACATCACCAAAAATTGAAAAAAATTAAAAAAAAAGCTTGTGTCATACGATAACCAATTTTGTTAAGATTTAAAAAAGTCATTTTTTTTCTAGATCGGACAATTTTTGCAACTCCCAGCGCTGCAACCACGAGGCCCCGTTTTTTCTCTGCCGCCAGTTTGGAGCTCTATAAAACCATGTTGGAGTGAAAAATAAATTTTTTTGAATTTTTTTTTCTTATAATTTGTTCAATTCTCTACAATAAAATAAAATAAAATTTTGGACAAATGTTTGTTTTTGACTGAGTTATAAATTTTTAAAAAAAGGTCCGTTTTCTCTGCCGCGAATGCCATGTCCCGCCTTAACCTAAGCCCAAAATCCAAAAATACAAAACTAAAAAACAACAAGCATGGATGGCTTAAGCATAGTTTTGAGCTATTTTCTGCAAAAAAAAACAAAAAAAAACTCAGCTACGTCACTAGACACACGAGAGAAGGATAGATTTGATAATTTAATGGTTTTTTTTTAATAAAACCACTTTTAAATTCAAAAATAACATAAAGAAAATTAAAAAACACACGTTAATATTCACACCAGTAAATTTTATTACATTTCATCAACAAAAAGAAAAGAAAACAAAAATTTCTTTTCCCGCCGTGCGGAATCGAACCCTGAAACTTTTGGTGCCAGTCCATCGCTCTACCAACTGATCCAAGCAGTCTTGCTGCTGTATGCTGACATTACTGCAGCTACGTTAATTCACCTAAGCAATTTATTGTTTAATACATTGCTTTGAAAGCACTTACTTCGATACCCTGCCAAAAAAAAAAAAAGTTTTGATTCACAGATGTTAACAGATGCTGTATTAACAGAAGTCATTAATTTCTAAGAAAAGCATGGTGTCGATAAAAGAAAAATTTTGAGTAGTTGCCGATTTCAGTCAAGCAAAACAGAGAACGAGAGGCGGCAGTTTAAAAAAAAGGAAAATAAAAGAAAATAAAACCCGAAAAAAAGTTATATTTTTGAAATTAATTTTTTTCGTTTAAAGTAGTGTATAAAAAATTACCAAATACTTGGTTAGTTTATCAGCCAATACAAATTGGCAAGTCAACATGTAAGACTTAGGTGTTTTGATAAAATACTTGGGTGGCTGAAAACTGCCAAAGCGATCTTATAAATTATACAAGGTTTTTTTTTTCAATTAAACGTAAGCTTTTTTCTCGGTGTATGTCACAACTTTTTCTTGCAGTGCACTATGGTTTAGATGTTAATTTTTTTGCCATAATGTCCAAATTTCTTTTATACGGTTTTGACAAATATGTATACACGCGTATTTAGAAGGCTTCAAAGATTATAAATTTGAAAAAAAAAATTCTCAGGTGTCAATGCTGTTTTTTATACGAGCTGTCAAAGTTGTTGCCTAAAAATAACCAATATTAGTGCAAACAGCTGTGTCAACAAGTGCTAAACAAAATTCGTGTGTGCATCAACAAATTGCTTATAATTTATAAAGTTAGTAATGGATAATATACGTATAAATCAAGGTATTTATATAAGTAAAATGTAAAAAACTTTGCCTATTTTTGTTTATTGTTTATGTGATTTGTGTAAGTCCTTTTTTACAAAAAATTAGAAATTTTGTTTGTGTTTCTTGGAGTATGTGTACCGTTCTGTACTGTTCATAATTTGTATATCAGGTGAAAGGTGATAATGTACACTTTATGGTGGTATGTGAAACTTTTGCTCGTTTTTGCCCGAATTTGAAATATTCGACATTTTCAGAAACATTCGCATTTCAACATGAACAAATTCTTAAAGTTTGGGCAGAAAGCAATCATAATTTGGATACTGTATTCAATTGGGTTCTTTAAAAAATAAATAAAAATGATTTAAGTATTGAAAGGAAAGAAGTATTGTGGCTATATCATCGAAAAAATAGCGAAATGTAATAGAATGATCCCCAGACTCAAAGAGAAATACCCTGAGTGGGTTTTTAGCTAACTATGTAATAACAATCAATCAAACCGATTATGAAAAACCATGTATAAGTAAAATGGGAAGACCCAAACTAAGCTATACAGAGGCAAGAGACTGCATAAAAAGAAAATTAGCAACTGATCTCTCCTCGCAACAAAATGATAATGTTGACCTAATGCTTCATGCCACTACAATTGCAGCCAAAAAATCTGACAAAAAAGAGTTTGCATTTATTATAAAAGAAACTACGACTTCTCCAACACGTCCAAATAAAGTTAGAAAATTACTTAGTTCAGTTCGAAGTAAGCCAGACCCGCTTACTTCTGAAGAATCCTTAGCATTTTTACTTGAAAACGATTTTAGCAAAAGACAATATACTAATTTGAGGCTACTAAATTAAGAAAGAAACTGTGATATAAATATCCGAGTTAAAATGAAATTATTAAATGTAAGTTAATTTGTAGACCTGATGGACTAAATGTATCGGAATCTTTGGCTGAAGTTCCTTTACAAAATCTCTTAGATCATATAGCTAAAAGAATTATGTTGATGCAGAATGATGTTTTGGATCAGTTCGAAGACATAAATGATGTCGTCTTAATAAGCAGTTATGGCTTTGACAAAACGACAGGACAGAGTATGTTTAAACAAAGATTTCAAAATAATACACCAGAACTCTTTGATCAGTCGCTTTTTGTTACAACAGTCATACCCATCAAATTGATGGATTATTCCGGGCGAAATATTTAAATTAATCGTTCTATGCAGTCCGTAAAATTTTATACACCACTAACAATCAAATTTGAAAAAGAGTCAACGGCCCACATTTTGCAAGAAAATAATAAGTTAGAATTGGAAATTATCGGCCTAAATGCATTTGAATACTGCACTAAATCAGAGGGGAAAAAAATTAAACGAGCACTTGGTTTTTCATTTCATTATTCTTTAAAATGAGTTATCAAACATGAATATCAGACTTAAATTCCAGAGTTATGATTTTTTACTTTTAGAAAAAAATCTAATTTTTTTTCTTGTTGTATTAAAACAATCGCAAAAATCAAGATTTTAAAAGAAATTCAGTACAAAAAATACAAAAAATGGTGCGATTGTGTTTAATAATTTGGTCATTACGAAATTTTTTGGTAGAAGCCTTTTTGAAAATATCGGTTTTGAATATTTTTTTAAAAAAAAAAATCCCCAAAACCCAAAAATCAATCCAGAAATAAACTAATAATAGTTTTGTGCTCTTTTGTTCAAAAAATTAAAAAAACCAAAAATCGGATAAAAAAATAGATGCTGAAACTTGACTTTTTTTCACAAATTTTTAAAATGCTCTTTACACAGAAAAAAAAAACTCTAAACTCTCTTAATTAAAGTCTGATTTTCATACTTGATAGCTCGTTTTAAAGAAAATTTAAATAAAAATCGAAGTGCGTACCAGTTTTTAGAAAATTTGATCTTAAACAATGTAATTGGGATTTTTTTGGAAAACAGCTTTTCAGTAAAGAGGTCGCTACAGGAACGTTAAAATATCAATATTTATACCCCAACGCGTACTGCGTAAGGGCTATATTAACTTTGTCATTCCGTTTGCAACGCCAAGAAGGAGGCGTGGCAGGTATCGAAAAATATATATATTTTTGATCAGCATCACCACCTGAGTCGATTTCCGTGTGTCCCTCTGTCTGTCCGTCTGTCCGACTGTCCGTCTGTCACCACGATTACAGTCGAACTTTTAAAGCTATCGCGATAAGATTAAAAATATAAGTTTATTTTTAAAAAAGAAAGATCAAGTTTGAAAATGAGCCAATTTGGATAAAAACCACGCCTACCTCCTATACAAAGTGACTTTATATTAACCGTAAAATATCTTTAAAATCCACAAAATTTAAAGAAACGCCTTGAAATTTGGCACGTAGGTTTTGTTCTTCAATCTTAATCTTGGCTATGAAATTTGAAAACAAATCGGATGAAAACCACGCCTACCTCCCATACAAATTGGCTTTATTTTAAACGTTAAAAATGCACAAAAATTAAATAAAAGTCTTGAAATTTTGCACATGAGCTTTGATATATAATATGAACAATCTCTATGATATTTGGCAAAATCGGATCAAAACCACGCCTACCTCCCATACAAAGTGACGTCATCAAAATAGAAGAACTTTCGTTAATATATAAAACTGAATGTCATCGTGTATGTCGTGGCTAAAGACTTCGAATATACTTCAATATGGAAGGGGGGGGCGGGGGTATTTTAGCTTCGATACCCTGCCCTCCATCCTTACTAGTTTTTCCTCAAAATTTCACAATTTTTTACTTCATGTAAGGGCACAATCGAGGCCTATGCACATTTGGAATCTGTTAAAAAAAAATTTGTTCCATACAGCTAAGGGCCACTCTAATGCAGATATTACAATTTTTAAAACTCCCCCCCGACATTTTTTCCTGGATCCGCCCCTGTCTGACACAGAAAGTTTTACAGTTGAAATAATTTTCCTGTTCGGCCGTCACCTCTTTGCAGAAAAAGACAAATCTCAGAGAGTATAATCTGCCATGGAAAGTTTTTTGAAAATATACGCCGTTCGGAGTCGGCTTAAAACATGTAGGTCCAGTTCTTGATCTATTGTGTTCAAACATTTCACAACACACACAACACACACAACACAATTGATCATAAGAAGCCCTGTCAAAGTGCTTTCAATGGCTGAAATAGCCATTCCGTTTTTTTTTTATTAAATTCATATGCATAATCATATCTTCAACATTTAAATAGTACCATGCGAACGATCTTATTATCGATCCAAACACTTTTCTATCATACATTAAAAAAAAAAATATTTTTAGAGAATAACGTGTTATAATGCTATTATTTTTTTTTTTTAATATTCGGTATAAAATATAATTTTTATAAAAATGTGTTGCTCTGACTCAATACATATGTTTTTAACCAACAAAATTTATGAATACCATTTTAACTATTTTCCCCACACCCGCACTACGGAGAGTTTCTAGATCCGCCACTGCTTTGAGTTTGACACCTCTTCTTCCCATAGGAATATTCTCATTAGCGTCATTAGCCAATTGGCTAATTTCTATCGTTTCTCTATCCCATCAACTTAATTCTGAAAATTATCTTATCAGACTCAGGTCTGATAAGTACCTGAGTTCAACCAAGATAACTGATAAGTAGGCATTCCAAGGAGATGATCGCTGATTTTTCAGTTGTTGCTGCATAAATACCTACTAATTTGGGAAAGGAACTAATTTGAAAGAATTTGCTTCATGGCTATTATGGATATTAATGGCTATTAAAATAATCTTAATTAATTTTTATTATCTTTTGAAATTGATATTACTTTGGTTTTCAACTTTTAACAGTTACTTATTTGCAATTTCAGCTAATTAATTAAAATCGTTTTGAGGTGCACATGTATCATATATTTGAATGGAGAAAAAAAAAAAATTTTGTTTTTATGATCGGTAATAATATAATAATAATACTGACAATAAATAGCTGCACAAAACAGCTGAAACATAAGAAGTCGTTAATAGATATCTTTGAAATATTGCGTGCATACTCAGAAGTAATAAATATAGACATAGCCTTTGTTTTTTTACCACATATTCTATCAATATGAAATGTTGCTGCAACATTTGATGCAACATTGTTGCTACGTTCAGAAGCACTTGTTTTAAAAGAGTAGCTAAGAGCAGCAAAAGCAAAATTTTAAATCTGTTATATTACAAAAAACTGTTATAACAGAAACTACTTAGACCAATTAAGTTGAGACACCAGGAGAGAAAAAACTGACGTATTTATTAAATTTATACTTTTTTGCTATCAACAAATGTATCTGAGCGATACTCTATTGTTGGCAATGACGTAGCAGAGCAGCAGCGTAAATTAAACTGAGAGCGCAACTTAGCTGGCAAAATAATTTTTGTTTTTTTTTTCTCTGTGAGTAGCAGAGACAAATAATTAATTCTTTAAATTTAAATTATATAAGTCAGAATTATTTAAGCCGCAGAAGAATTAATTTTGGTAAAAACTTATTTTAAGTTTTTTCCATAATACAAACAATGGCAATGTGTATTAAGTTAAAATGAGCTCGCCAAAAAAGATTTAAGCGAGAGCAAGTTGAAGCAACAATAACTGAAAGTACAACAACAACCTCTTCGAATGAATGGCAATGACGATAACGATAGCGAGACCGAGTTGCAACGAAAGCGTCGAGACGATAGTCGAATAATAACAAAAATCAGTCGAGAAGATACTTTATTGGAGTGCGGGCGTTTAAAAAAAAAACTAATTTCGCTGTTAAGTTAAAAACTATAAAAAAGTAAAAAAAAATCAATGTTATCCAGTAAATAAAAGAGATGGATACAAAGTGAAAAAACAGCTTTTAACTACATTTGAAAAATACTTCAGGGAAATTAGAGAGAAAACAATTTTTGGAATTCCAAATAAATAAATAATAGTAAGAAAATTGAAAAAAGAAATTCCAACAAAAACAAAAAAAAAAAAGGAAAAACAAGCAGGCAAAATAAAACGCGTGCGTGTGTGTATCTGTGTTTATTTTGCGCTGTACGTGTAAGCGTATGTGTGTGTGCGCGTGACTACATATGTGTTAGCGTGCTTCTCAAAATAGTTGTTGCTATAATTATTTAAATATTGCTTTTTATGGTTTACAACAGCCATTACAACAACAACAACACATAAAACAATTTTTTGTTGCAATAAATTGGAAAATAAGCGTGAGCACTAAAAATAAAAAACAACCAAAACAACAGTGTTTTTGTTGCTGCTGACTTCGTTCTTGTTGCAACTCAACTCAGATATTGAGCAATATCGTTGTTGTTGCAGTTGTTGTTGCAACAATAAGCAAAACAAAAAAAAAATAAATTAAAAATACGACATATTAAACGAAATAAAAGTGCAAATAATAATAGTGCAAGAGCGAAAAGCACGTTAAAATATTCGCATATCTAAGCGATACACATAAAAAGTATCTTAAGCTAATTAAACGTTGTTGAAGGTGCAAACATTTGCAAGTGTTTTATTTGAAACAACTAAAATTACAACAATTAAACAAATTTTTGCAAAAAAAAAAAAAAAAACCAGCTCCAAAATAATACAAAAACAACAAATTTATATATATATTATCTATAAAAATTGCAGGTAACTTTAACACGGCCTAGAAAGTATCTTAACCTAGAAACTGTCAAACATACCTATATGTAGCTACATATACAACAAAAAAGTAAGCCAAGTATTAAAACATAAACAAAACAGCAACATTTGTTAACATTTAAGCAAATTTTATTAAATGTCGTCATCAAAAAATATGATGAAAATCTTGTGCATTGCGAAATTTTCACTTTTGTTGTTAGAGTTGTTGTCGTTTTTGTTGCTCTTGCGTGTGGCAACATTTGGCCAGCATTGCCAGCAACAAACTTCTACTATAGATACACAGATACAATATCTAATGTATGCTTTTTATTGTTTTTTACTGCGGCGATGGAGAAATCTTGTTCATGTTGTTTTAAAAGTTGCTTTACTTTTTTTGCGATTTTTTTCCAACTTGTTTTAAATTGAATAAAATAAACTTCAATGCAACAGCTCAGCTTGTAATCAGTTTAAAGTTTGTTGCTATTAGAAGTCAGAGTCCAGAGCAGCATGTTTTGCAAAAAAGGTAAAAAAAAAAAAAAAAATAGAAACAACAACGAAACCTCTTCCCATGCACGCAAGCAACATGCGCAATTGACACGTGACGCCAACAACAACAGCAGCTGCAATATCAGAAATTTGCAAATTTCTTTAAAAAAGAATCAATATTCTAGAAAATGTTTTGTTTTTGTTGGATAGGCGATGCATAATTATGCAGCTCTTCTAAAATTAATTCAAATTCAATGATAGATATCATTAAATACCTTCGCCGCTAATTTTTGCCTCTACCTACTACTAAACACATCACTAAAAATATTACGCTCTGCTACTGCGCTGCTTTCACGCATACTAGCAACATTTACACAATCATTAATTTTTGCTCTCTCTCACCTCGTTGCTGTCATTCAACTTGTTTGGAAATTGTTTTACACCCAGGGTTGACACATTGTTCAGTTGGTAGTAGTAGGTCTGCTGCATTTCAGGGTAGAAAAACATTTGTAAAAATAATTAGGCAATTCACAAAGTTGTATGTTGTATTGTTGTAAGTGAAAGGTTTTCGCATTTTCTCCCTTATTAGTGAAGCGATTTTTTTTAAAATTTTGGTTGTATGTTTTGCTTATTGTGGTTGTATGATGTGTATAAAATTGGCGTAATTGGACCGGAAGTACGCCTGCCTCCCACACAAAGTGATGTACAAAAAATAAATTTGTATGGGAGGTAGGCGTATTCCGGTTCTATAACTTCTATAATCTTCTATATACAAAACATAAAACCAAAAATTTCAAAAAAATCGCTTTACTAATAAGTAAGAAAATAAGAAAACCTTTAAGTAACAACAAAACAACATACGACTTTAAAACACCTTGTGAATTGCTTTAATAAAGGGTGGTTAAATTTTAAGGGCCGATGTTGATTTTGAATAAAACACAAATTATTTAGGAAATTATTTTCATTTCTTTTTATTATGATAATATTGGTATGGTTCAATTCAATGTTTGGAATAAAATATCGGTCAAATAGCCGCCGCGACCTCGCCGGCACACCACCATCCGATCGTCCAAATTTTCGATGACGCTGAGGCATAAGTGAGGTTTTATGCCGTTAATGTGCCGAATTATCTCATCCTTTAGCTCTTGAATTGTTGCTGGCTTATCGACGTACACATTTTCTTTCAAATAACCCCAAAGAAAGAAGTCCAACGGTGTCAAATCACATGATCTTGGGGGCCAATTGGCATCGCCACCACGTGAAATAACACTGACATTGAATTTGTCGCGCAAAAGAGCCATTGTTTCGTTAGCTGTGTGGCAAGTGGCACCGTCCTTGCCTGACCGGCCTCATTTTGAAAAAAATACGGCCCGATGATGCCGCCAGCCCATAAACCGCACAAAATAGTCACTCTTTGTGGGTGCATTGCTTTTTCGACAATCACTCCTGGATTATCATTCGCCCAAATGCGGCAATTCTGCTTATTAACGAATCCACTGAGGTGAAAATGTGTCTCATCACTGAAGATGACCATTCTGACCATTGACGACGCTTGAAATGGTCAAGAGGCGTTAGTTCTTGATTCAATTGCACCTTGTAAGCGTGTAAATGCAAGTCTTTATACATAATGTTCATTAACGACGAGCGTGAGTGGTACAATTGTTGGGCTCGACGACGAGTTGAGGTGGACGGCTCTTCAGCCACACTATCGCGAACAGCAGCAATATTTTCTGCAGTACGAACTATACGAGCATGCACTGGTGTTTTCACATCTACTACAGACCCGGTTTGCTAAAATTTTTGCACGATTTTTCCGGTTGTACGCACATTTGTACGATTAAATTGACCGAAAAATTCACGAAGTGGACGATATGCATTTTGATTTGAACGCCCATTTTCATAATAAGCCTGAATAACTTTAACGCGTTGCTCGATTGTGTGTCTTTCCATGGCTCAAATTAAGTTAGTCTGAAATAGAGAAATGTCAAATAAAATGCAAAAAAAAACTTGACGTTTAGGCGTGGTTCACATTCAACATCGGCCCTTAAAATTTAACCACCCTTTATAATAATTTAATTAACGTTATAACACGATGCAATTTCTATACTGTAAAACATCTTCCCAGTGAACCAAAACTACAGTTTTTAAATTAATTTATGAACCTTTTCGGGTACTTTTCGGGCACTTATAAATGAACTCTTTTTGTATCATTCGTCGGACTAAACTCCTCTTAAAAATGAACCTTATTTTATTCGGAAATGAGTTAAAAAATAACTATAAATTGTGCTTTGTGTTGTGTTAGGAAATGATTTTAAAAAAGAACATTTTTTCTCGGCACTTAGAAATGAACCCTTTTTAAATCAATCGCAGGACAAAAGTGCCTCTTAGAAACGAACCTTTTTGCTCCGGAAATGAGTTATAAAATTAACCATAGAAAAGTTATTTTTGGCACTCGGAAGTGAACCAGTTTTGTATCAATCGCCGGACTGAATTGCCGGTTCTTGAAAACAACCTTGTTTTCTTTGGAAATGAGTTTCTACTTCTTAGCACAAAGCAAAGGTTCAAAAAATTGACTACATTAATTCTGCAAAGACTAAAGTTGCGCTCTTTGCTTACTTCTTTTCACAATTCCATTGAACATTGCTTTTTAAATTGGAAAGCACACAACTGCAATTCCGCTTTGGTTTTAGCAGAAGGTGTGCTTATAAGATTTTCTAAGTTAATGGACTGCATGAGCCACAGAAGATTACTGATGAGTTGGTGTAGCGACCAACGAAACAGCTGTCTAATTTGCTGGTGGTTGTTCTGTAAAGAACATTGTTGTTGTGGCAACCTGTTGCTTCATGGAATTATTTGGCATAAAGCTCACATATGTA
Organism: Coremacera marginata; assembly: GCA_914767935.1. Taxonomy (NCBI): domain Eukaryota; kingdom Metazoa; phylum Arthropoda; class Insecta; order Diptera; family Sciomyzidae; genus Coremacera; species Coremacera marginata. The sequence goes on from OU612044.1 coordinate 144,204,177, forward strand.
ATTCTTAAAATTAATTTTTTTAAGAATTGCTACAAACAAAATGGAAATAAAAAAATGCCACATTTGATTGTCATTTTAGTTTATCATATAGATAGTATGCATGTATAGTAATAATATAAACGTAGTAAAATAAAGTAATTTTATTCAATAATTATTGTTAAAAAGTAAGGTCACAACAGATTATTTAATGATTGTAATGAATTTATTGATGTTTCAGTTGAAATTTTAAGTAAAATCGAAACTTAAAACAAACACATCTGCGGTCACTCATATCTTACCACTTCATTTGTAGCAGTATTTTTAAAATTTCTCACCTTATGTTTGGACCACATGCAAAACCCATATCACATTTACAAAATATCCTAATTTTTTTCTGCGACACGATAGTAATTTGGTAAATATAGCGTGTGCGACCGCGCATAACTCTTGCTATGCTGAAGGTTTCTTGTTGGTAATTTTGCAGAATATTTTGTGGCCAGTCGGTTATAAATATCTACTCACCTGTGTGAATGCATTAAAAGAAATCAGTAGATCAAATCTAGATTTACTTTAGTTTCAGAAATCTAGTTTATTAGAATAAATTATCTTGATAATTAAAAATGGCGAGGCAATAATTTGCAGAACACTGGGAGTATAAGTAGTAAATAAGTTTATAAATAATAAAAAAACCACAGTGCAAAAAATTAATTTTTGAAATAAGAGATAGCAACATTAAAAGGCATTACAAAAGAAAACATTTAGACAATTATAAAAACTTGGAAAGAATCCCCAGTTACGACCACATTGCTTAATTAAAATCACTGAGATCTGGGCAAATCGAAATATAGTCTTGCTAGAAAAAAGCTGAGCACATATTAAATTACATTATTTATTACAATTAACATTTTTACAGTGTACACATGATCTGATGAGCTATCCAAGGATATGTTGTTGTTGTTGGTGGTTGTAATTGTTGTTGCACTCTTAAAAAATTTTTTCGTGATCTCCGCAATAAAGATTGATTTAAAAAATTTTTTTCATGCATTCGGTTTTTTAATTTCAAGGTTCAATATTATATATGAAAGCCCATCAAATAAGGGGTTTCTTTAATTTATATTAGGGCGAAAAATATAAAAAAGGGCAAGCTTTTTTTGAAGGGCCTACAAAATTTGGCATTGAAATTAAAAAAAAAACTGATTAAGCAATATATATCTTAAGCATGCAAATTGAGACAATGAGTATATCATTTTTCAAAAGTTTTTGAACAGCTTTTTCCACAATTTTAACAAAAATTTGAATGTTTCGTAAAAAGCTTACAAAAATCTTCAAATTTTTTACTTAAATTTATTTTTTAATTTCCTGAGAAGGTTTAATTCAAGCCGTTTAACCCATTTTGGCCCGGTATCCGATCCCGTTGAAATTTTTTTGTGAATTTTTAACTCAAGCTACTTCAAGAAAAAACCATTAAAATTTTGTTCCTGTCTGTAATGGTTTGCGAGTAACGTTTGGGGTAGTTTTCTACCCATTGGGCAAATAGATACCCTTATTTAGACAAAAACTAATTTTTGTTGAAAAGAAGTTTATTTGAAAAATTGTGAAGTTTAATTGAACAAATGTAAGTTATTCACTTAATTAAATGAAAAATTATAGATTCTTTTTGTTTATTATATTTTTCAAAACATTTTGGGTTCAAGTTTGCATTGCAATCCTTGCAAATGAACGGAGTTTTGCAGGAACAAAATTTGCATCGTTTTTGTGATGTGCCATCGGTGCGTTTACTTGGAAATGCTTTTGATCAGATAATGCTCTTACACATTGGCCACATTCTTTGCAGGCTTGTCCAACAATAAAAGAGCTCGAGTAACTTGGGAACTGAATCCCAACTTTGATAACGGTCTTCTGTTCTCAATCTTTGCTAGTAAACATTCAAGTCTACAGGCATTGACTAACATATTAGAAAGCGTATTTGTAAAAAGAAGCCACCACCTCAAAAGAGCGAATGTCGGTGAAACGTTCTTCAATACTTTTAAAACAAAATCAGCTCCAAGGTCAACGGTTTTGTCATGTGGTATTGCAGCTCTTCTACAAACACCAGACTTTGAAGCCGGAGCAAATGGGCTTTCCACGAATACAAATTTTGCAAGAATGTCTCCCAAAATATGGGATCAGCTGCTGATTAGTTGATAAATCTTGGGACCAAATCCCAAACTGTATGAAACGATTGTTGCATGTATAGAGAAACTGCCAAATCTTCGCAAATTTATCAGCCGTATCCAGTGCGGTGTTGTCTGATAAATGAATGAACTTCTTGATTGCCTCGAATCTCCCTCGAGGCATGTTAAGGCTTCTCGAGCAAGTGGCACTCCCATGTTAGGGCTAAGCGAATAATATAGTTTCCATTGTGGAAGTACATGATAACCGCTGAGAAACAGAATAGCGATAAATCGCTTCAACTCAAATTCTTCGAGGTAGAAGATATGCATTCTTTTCCGCAGCGTAATCGTTGCTGAACTTGATCATTACCACCAACATGTCTCTGTCGAGGAAAATACTTTTGTGTAACCTTAACGTGGCAATAATATAAGTTTAGTAATATATACCCATAACTTTTGCAATACTCTCGGTTTGAGGTGCTGCAACGTTTACTGGCTGCCTGGAATATTGAAAGGGAGGCTTACACGCAGTGTAATAATTGGCCATCGAATTAAATTTTTTTGATGGTTCCTCATCCGGTTGCCGTTCCAGAGCATCGGGCGCCTCAAACAGCCATTATTTTCTCCACTTTCAAAGCTTTTTGTTGCCCGATGTTCAAATCAAAATAATAAAATGATCAAGTTAATTATCATTTAATAATATTTATCAATATTTATGTAAGCCCAAAAGACTCGAAAAACTAGTTAGTATGCAGATATAATTCAAGATATGGCGTCGTTTTCAGTAAATGTCGAAATTGTCCGAAAAGAATTAATACATTGCCCCAATGGGTAGAAAACTACCCATGCAGACTTAACATCGGAAAACACAGAGATGGTAGTTGCAAAGGTAATTTTTTTTGCTTATATCGGTACTACCATCCATTTGCGACATGAAACGAATGTAAATGGTATCATATTAAATATTAAAATAATTTAATTTTTTAATTAAAAAATAGTCTTTTTGGGGGCTCTCAATTATTGGTGGTGGTGATGGTGGTGCGCGTGGTTAATCCAAGATCATCGTAATATATACATGATAGCCAACATTCCAAGTATTACTTATGTATCAACAAATAATGCTTTTAGATTATGGTTTCACAGCAAACCCTTTTTTAGTTCAGGGGTAGAAAACCAACCCTCTGGGCCAAAATGGGTTAAATTCTTTATTATAATTTTCGGGTTTCCGAAAAAAAAATTTTGAATAAAAAAAATTTTGAAAAAAAAATTTGTTGGTTGTGCAAGCAATATTTCGCTAGGTCCGGCCCTGACTGTCATCATTAGGTTCTTTCAATGTTCAAAAAATATATCTTCTTTATATATGTATATATCCCTGTAGGAAAATCAACTAATTAAAAAGTAGTTGATAAAGTAGTTTTTTGTCAACCACAACTAGTTGAAATTCTGACTTTTTTCCATAGAACAAACTAACATATTTTGTATGGTGATGTCCGCTAAATAAGTCAATTGACTTTTGTCTGCGTATATTTTCAACTACTTGTTAAATTAGTTATATTTGTATTATTTTTTTAGTTACTTTAAAATAACCAATTGAAAACTATTACTGATGGCCTAAAGTTAATAATATTTGATGAAATAACATGGTTAAATATATATAAACTTGTAATCTAATAAAAATTTGCAATTAATACATGTCAAAATCAGAGTAGTTGCCGCCTTAATATAATTCAAAGTAGTTTATCAATCACTTGTTTTTAAGTAGTATTTCAATTATTTCATATATAATGCAATAAAAACTATTTAGAAAGAAATTGGATGCCACCTTAATATAATTCAAAGTAGTTTATCAATCACTTGTTTTTAAGTAGTATTTCAATTACTTCATATATAATGCAATAAAAACTATTTAGAATTGAAGTGAATGCCGCCTTATTATAATTCAAAGTAGTTCATATACTGGTTTATTTTAAATTAGTTTTTTAATTAGTTGTTTTTAAAAACAAGTTAGTTTGTTCCTGCAGGGATATAATTCTTCTGTACGTATGTATGTGATGGAACTCGTCTTAAATGGCTGAACCGATTTTGATGAAATTTTTTGTGTGCATTTGAGTGGGTCCCTGAATGTTTGAAATTCCCAATTTGACACGGTAGGTGGCGCTGCGATCGGGTTACAGGAATTTTTTTTCGAAACCTTACATTCGATTTGCATGAAAATTTGTATATAGTGATTTTTGGGTACCGTGAGTGTTTATTATTTCTCTATTCTGTTTTATCTGGAACACCAGAGGGCGCTGTAGTACAAATTTCTAAAAAAGTCGTGAAGAACTTCAAAAGCGCTTATTCGATTTGAATGAAAATTTGTAGATAGGGAGCAATAATCATGGCGTATTGTTAGATTTTAACTTTCTATACATTATTCACTCTTTGAATGCTACACGACGACGTCGGGTATTCATATGGTATTATTTATTTTTGGAATCGATCAATAGATAAATAAAATACTTCATATGACAAAAAAAATTAGGAATAATTTTGGGGAAAAACATGGGACCTTATTTATTGTACCCATGTTTTTTCAATAGGAATAGTTTAATTTATTTTACTTATAACAAATATTTTCACGATTGCGTAGTAAAATTTCTCTCATTAAACTATTTAGTATGCACACTTTTATCTCTCTCTCTCGTTTTCCTTCAATATAATATTATGGAACTGCCAGCTAGTAATAAATTTTTGCTGCTTATCTGCCTGCTGTTCTATTTAAGTTGTTTAACTGAGTGTTTTTTTATGTTTTTTAATTTTAGATTTTATTTTCATGTGTAAACAAGAACAGCTGACGCGGTGGAAAATTTAGGTGACTAAAAAAAATGTACTCATTAGGTTGATATGTTTTGTCATTCTTCATTTAAATGTTGTTTATTTTTTTTTTGGTTGAATAATGTTTTCTTTAGAACTTTTTGTTAATCATTCTGGTTTTCTTTTTGCAATTAATAATAGTGCGTCGATTCTCATTATAGGCTGTCTCTTTCTGTTCAGTTTTGTTCTACAAGCTACTCTGTTGTAGTTTTGTTAAGTTTATTATTCGCATGACATTGAAAATGTAATTTATTCATTTTATATATTTAACCGTCTCGGTACTTACACTCGGTACTTAAACTATTAAATATTCAAGTAAAACGTTCTCGGTGAAGTTTTTATTGTTTTGTTTATGTTTGTAATAATTTTAATACACAATCTTAAACTGCTTATTTGCTTTAGCTACTTTGTTCATAAATTATTAAATAAAGAAAAGAGCGAACAAATTATTTTGCTATAAGCCTTGTTCTTACTTCCATATTTTTTAATAGCTAATCACTATTTTTGATTTATTTTTAAAATGTTATCATGTTCTTTTTATATGTTCGTCTGCATGCCTTATAACCAGATTTCTTATTCTTATTGAAAATTATTGTTGTATTATTGTATGTACGTCTACTCTAAAGGCTTACTTATCAGAATTTTTAATTGTTAAATTCTCAGCAACAACAGTTCTATATATGATTATTTGGCTCTACTTTAATATACAACCTTAATTTAATCTACTTTAAGTCTACTTTAATGAACCTGTAGAATTTCAAGGGGTTGCTCGAGTCCCAGGGGGGATAGTGGCCTTTTTTCAATGCCATTATAATTTTCGAAAAAAATGCTACCTTGTACGCATGATAGAATTATAATCCTGCCATGCATTGTACTAATCCCCTTTTTAAAAGTTAGTGGATTCATTAAACTAGACTTGTTCCGATTATTTTCTAAGCCTTGGCTTTTGAAAATCCCAGTTTTTTTTTACATGATTCATATTATGAGTAGACCTTCCGGTTGGCTAAGATTTTCAATATGATTTACAAGCACCGTACTGGCTATATACCATTTAAAAAAAAAAACAGAAATTGACTGTTATTTTTATTGTTTTTTATATTCTGAATAAAAGTTATTTCGTATATTTTGACAATAATTTTTCTAGCAAAAATATTTTAGTTATTTTTGTGTCATATATGCTCCACAAAACTACGCACAAATCTCTATAAGTCAAAATATGTACCTGACAGAACAATGAAAATTGCCATGTTGGAGCTGGGCTTGAAAAACTTCCTTCTGGAAATAGTGGGCTGCTGTTTTAAAAAATTCTTTACTTATAAGGAAGAATTCTTTCGAGGATTATGATTGCGTCTTATGCTTACTCACACATATTTAAAAAAAATTACTTCAACAAAATTAGCCTAAAACTTATTTTACAACTACAAATCAAAAAAAAAAAAAAGGGTTAAGAAAGGGATCTGATCTTAAAAATACGATTTTTCTAAAAAAAAATAAGTGTTATTTTTAAGCGAAAAAATAATACTCAAAAATAAGTATTATTCTGGAAGTGACAAAAAAACTTTAAAAATAAGTTTTATTTCTAAGCGAAAAATAAAATCCAAAAATAAGAAGTGTTTTGTGAGTAAAAATATAAAACTTATAAATTTCTAAGTGAACAAAAAAGGCGAAAAATACTGTTATTTTTGGCATAAAAAACAAAAATTATACTTAAAAAATAAGTTCTATTCTATTTCTATTTCTGAGAAAAAATAAAACTCTAAAAATTACTGTAAAAAGGTGATTTTTTTTTAAAATTTATTAAAAATTAACCAGGGACCGTGGTTCTGAGCGTAGTAAGACGAATAAAACATGTATGAAAAAAATTTAAGCAAGCTTTTTTTACTTGGTATAGCCTACTGTTCCAAAAACTATTGCTGACAAATAAACTTTTCTTGATTTTTTTGCTTAAAATTAATTTCTAATGTATCTCTTGTATCTACAGATACTTTGGTTTTTCGCTTGTTTTTGTAGCGCCATCAAAGTTGAACAATAAACTTCATATAGAAAACCGGCTCACCAGCTCTCACAACCTGTATAAGCTGGAAATGAAAAAAAAAATAAAAAAAATAAAAAAATAAAATGTTAGTTGCTGTTGTTTTGCTAAATCGTTCATTTTTTTTTTAAATTTTTAATTCAAAAATATTTAATTTAGCTGCTACAACAAATACAATAATGTCTACAACAACAACAAACTTGACGTATTAAAGCTAGGCTTAGCTACAAACGCCATTTTGGTTTGTTGTTATTTTTGTTTTTGTTGTTGTTGTTGTTGTTTTGGTTGTTGTGAATCTGTTAACTACGAATTGATTTTGCAAATAAATATTAACAATATTTGTTGTAGTTGTTGCTATTCGTGAGTATTTGTGACTGTATCTCATTTAAATTGAAAAATCACGAATTGCTTTTAGAACAAGTTTTTGTTTTGTTTTTTTTTTGTTTTTTTGTTTATATTTTTTTTTTATTATTTTTGCATATTTTTGCTCTTTCGTTTCATTTTATATAAATTTTATTTTAGCTATTTGTTCGATTTGTTTTTTGTTTTGCCTTTGTTGCTGTTTGCATTTATAATTATTACTAGCTGAATGCTAACCGGCACTGCCCGGGCATTGCTATTAGGAAAAGTTTAAAATTTCAGCTTATAATTAATTAGTTAATGCATTTTTTTTAACAAACTTTTGGTTTTACGCATTAAAGAAACATAGAATTCTGTAGCAAATCAACCGATTGAGGTAGTTAATGGTTTTTTATACACTATGTTTTTTGCTTTGTTGAAAATTAAAATACGTAAAATCATATAAAAAAAAAAAACAAAAAGGAATTTCAAATTGAAATTTGCAACTAATAACATTTGGACAATGTTTTCTTAATAGAGCTTTTTTTTATAATTTTTTAAGCACAATGCTTTTTTTTATCCGAAGCTTAAATATGTAAAATCAATAGTTCACTAAGGAAATAGAATGAACAAATTATAAGGAACTAAAAACTGAATTTGGCGACTTTTCTTATGGTAATATAAGTGTAAATTTTTTCTTTTGTTTATTTAATGTGTTCTTTATAGTTTCTAGATTAAACATACGTGCTCTTATGCGTTGTAAAATTTTTTTATTGAGCAAATTTATTCTAATCTTTTCTACATTGTTAAGTACTAGTATCGCCTGTGGCCGAAATTCGGCCATATCAAAATTATTATTAAAGTCTTCACTTAGTATCATAGTCATATGGTAAAATTTTTCGGTTAATATTTTTTTCGAGTCTTTTAGAACCTTCTTGTGAATAATTCATTAAATTTTCGAATAAAAAAAACTTTCTTCTGAATTGACCCATAAAGGTGATCCTTCCACATTTCTTCTAAACACACACATCTATGTAAATGTCAATTATATGAGCTGGTCCTATTATTTTTTCCTCCTTCAACAGTTTTTCTCAACACACTTACCCGCTATCTGCCAACCTCTGGGAGTCCCCATACAAAAAACACAAAAACTGTCGATTATAGTTTATATATCCCGATTTTAGCCCTAGAGCTGTCAAATATATAAGCTGGTCCTATTATTTTTTGTCATTCCACATTTCTTATTAACACACATGCCCCTATCACCCACATTTTTGGGGGTCACCATACAAAAAACACAAAAACTGTCGATTGTAAGATATATCTCTTCCGAATTGACCCCAAAACAGATCAAATATATGAGCTGGTCCCATAGTTTTTGGCCTTCAACATTTTTACTTCAAAAAGCAATAATAACAACAATGCCACACAGCTCTGTTGAGGTGTCTGAGTCATTCTTCCATTCTACTCTTGAGCGCAATAGAATATCTATTATGAAGAGAGTGAGACAAAATTTGTCAACAAAATATGCAGGCACCCATCAAAAATTTCATAGAAATTTGTAATGCTTTCCTGCGGCATTCAGTTCTTTAACACATTACCTACGTAGACACGATAGATGATTTGTTTTCTTCTTCTTTCTTCTATGTCGATGGAAAGAGCATTCGATTACCGCCAATGACATGTTCAAGCGAAGTTTTTGCTGGGCAAGCACAACCGTTGCCACCTGCTTGTATGAACAAATTTCACTTCTATTTCACTCTCGCAATCTACTCTTCTACAGTAACGCAGTTCAGCACAGCAGAGCTGTGTGGCTTTTTATTATGTTGTATTATGTTGTATTATGTTGTTGGGGAAAAGTTGTTTTTAATTTCTAATTTTTGACTATATTAATAATAAAACATTTGAATACAAATTTTACTGTCTACTTGGTATGAACCAGAGCTTTCAAATGATATAAGTTTCATCTGAATCTGTTGTCATTAAAGTGGGTAAAAAGGGGGTTAAAGCTTTCTGTTTGCATATTAATATATAAGAAGATACTTTTAACAATATTCTATAATTTTTTCATGCGGGAATATTGAAAAACACGCCAGTGACACAGCTTGTCCCAGAACGTCTTAAAAAAATAACAATTTGTGGTGTTCGGTCGGAAATTATCTGAAATCAAAAACAATTAATATATATTCAAAGTATCATCAAATCCTCCCCCCCAACGTTCTATGATCACTTATTTAAAAGGTTTTGGTGGCCAAGTGTAAACTGCTAATTTCCACGAAAAATTCCGCCATTTTGTGGGTGGGAAACCCCCTTAATATAAAAAAATTTTAATTAAATATTGGGGGGAGGTATTTTTTTTTATGTGTAGAAAATGGGTACCAAGTTTGAAATAAATCGGTCAAGTACTTTTAAAATGGCAGTGAACACGGACTTTGAAAAAGTAGTTTTGAGAAAAACGCGCTTCAAAATTTTGAGCTAATGAATCGACGTTCGAGGTACACTTACTTAAAAATTCATATCTCCGTTAGTCGAGTTAGGCGACTTCAAATTTGAACATAAAAATATAAAAGGAAATGGTCAAAAGAAAAGTTAAGAACCCCCCTTCAATAGATATTGGAATTGCAGATTAAATAATAATAAGTGTTATCAACCGATAATTTGGAATATATACAAAATTTCGAAAAAAAGCTTTAAGCACGATTTTCTCTAAACTGGTTTTTTTTTTTTTTTAAAACGGTTCGATAGATAACTCAAAATATATTGGTTCAATTTCAATGAATCGTAGTGTATTTTGTTCGTAATCTTGTCATTTAAGCATCCCCCTAAATTTCTTAATTCTTCTTTAGACAAAGAAGCGCGCGAAAATCTGTGTCTTTTTTTTTTAACTTTTTACTCCAACTTTCGCCATAATTTAAAAAACCCCCGGGGGTCGTGCGTTAAAATGACATTTGATTTTTTTGTTTCAGATGCATGGGATAGGCCATATCCATCGCAACGTTTTCGATGCCTTTTTTCAATTTTTTTAGCGCCCTCTATATAAAAGCTAGAAAATTATATTAAAAAAAATTTTTTTTTATGAAGTATTTTTTAAGTACAATAACCTGTATGAATTAAAAAAAGTAATAATTTTTTGTATCTAAAAATTTTTTGAAAAAGCTGCTTTTTTTGTTGTTGCGTGTATATTATACCTTAATATAACAAAAAACCTGGCAATTCTGGCTACCATTTAGTTTGCGCCGAAGTTTTCATAAAAGAGATTATTTTTAGTGTTATGAACTGTTGTCAAAATATTTGTCGAGAAACATAAATTCCCATAAAGTGGGCACTGTTCCAACCACGCCTACTTTTGACAAAAAAAATTGGGTTTGATTTTAAGTACCTACATACCTATTTTCACCATAAAAGCATGCAAAATTTCGGAATTAAAATGATTTTTAAATAATAAACGTAGTAATAGTGCGATCACGCCTTTTTTCGGTAAAATTGCCGACAGTAAACAAATAAATAGCCAAATTTTAGTATGGTAGGATCAAAAATTTTTATGTACATGTATAATTTTCATTGATTTGTAGACGGTAAAAATGGGCGTGACAAAATATATATGTATACTAGGGCGGGTCGAATTGTATGGACCGATTTTTTTTGATGAAGCGTATAGCAAAAACGTAATCTATAGGTGATTTTGAGAAATTTTGCTCAAGAGACCATAGCTCTAAGTCGGATTTGGAGCCCCCCAAAATTTCAAAATAGATATTTTTCCATATATACATAGAATAATTCAATTAAATTCGTCATAAAATCGGATAGAATTAGAGTAGATTTCTCAATGTGGGCTTGTTTGAAACGTATTTTTATCACCTTTCAGAATCTGTATTGATACCATTATTTTTTTTATTTTTAGTAGAGATATTAGGAATTTTTTGTCGAAAAATAGCCTAAAATTAACTTTTAACTAATAAATTCTGAATTTTTTCGATTTTTTTCAGATTTTTTTTTGCAGATTATGAAAGTTCAGATAATTTCCAACAACTTTTATCACGATCAATTTTTTTGTTTTCGAACTCCTTTTTGTAGGAAAATCATTCTGAAAAAATCAACATTTTCAAGATTTCAGCAAAAAAACACTATTTTTACATTTTTAATTCAATTTATTTTTAAATATTATTCTCGACCTACAATTTAATGTTTTAATGTGGTAATATTATATTTTAAGGTCCTTTTTACTTTCCATGCGAGGAATTTTCATACGACTTTCTAAAGTCACTGCCATAACTCCTTCACGATTCTTTTCTATGACTCGTTTTGAAACACTCGTTAATAACTGCACATGTCTTTCTGTTCCTTGCATGTGCATTGGAATTTGTGGATCAGCCAGTGGTGGTTCATCGAAATCTAAGTATTCTACCAAGTGATCATATGGAATCTGTCGAGTAAATGCTGGTTCAACTAATATATCGTCGTTATTCATATCAACCATATTGAAATAATCGGTAGCATCGAAATTTAATATATGTTTTTTGTAAACTCTGAGTTTAGTTGCATCGTACAATTTTTCTCGATAATGTAAAATCTTTTTGATAGCTCTATCCCGTATTGCTTTTCGATCATCAAATAACATTGTTAATAAGATATTTTCTGGATGTGCGTAATATGAGTTGTTTTGAATTACACCATCTACAATATTACGTAAGTTTGGTTGTAAGTATCGTGTCCAACGTATAAATTTTAATAAAAGTGCACTGCCGTACACAACAGAGTTATAAAACTTCACATTGAAGTACATTGGCACATAAGCTGTAATAATATAAACTGCCAAAGTTTTTAAATTGGTCGATGGTGTATTAGTTGTTACATATAATCGTAGTAATCTACTTGCTTTCGTTAACCAACGAGAATGTGCAATTGGTCCTGGTTTAATGTTAGCTAAATCAACTGGAACAATACCATTCGAAATTGCTTTAGCTATTTGATATAAATACTTAACATCTGTTGATAGTTCGAGCTCATGTTCATGATCTATCATTGCAGGCATATTCTCCAGTGGTATTGGATCAAAATCAGGTACTACCTGAAAAATGAAATGTTTAGATCAATTAAAATGGAATTATTTTATTTTAACTTTATTGCAATCGAAAAAGTGAAATAATGACTATAAATAGTGATAATAAATGATGATATTAAATAAAATAAAGTGTTACATACCTGCAATTTCTCACATTCTTGAATAGCTTTGAATAACTTTCCACTTGCTGCTCGTGGTCCACTGGTGACTGTTTTGTCCAATGCTTCATACAAATGACGAAATGGCAGTTCATTGAAATGAAGCAGACATATAAACCAGTGAATTGGTCTATTTAACTGTTTTTCAAATAATCGCAAAACACCATTTTCTGTTCCAGTATTTGCTGGCTCACCATCACTGCATATGCCAATTAATTGATCAACTGTTAATGTTTTATTGTTGAAAAATTCATTCAGTTTTCTGTGTTTGGTTTTTGCATCTTCTTGACTACCCAAATTTACATATCCAAGTAACTCATTATAGGGCTCTTTCAGAACAACTAAATGCGGTTCTTTTACCATAGTGGTACGAAATTTGTCATTAATTTTCTCTGTAGTTAATGAGTCATCTTTTCTACCATCGAAAGAGAATGCAGTTATGGAAGAATTTGTATGTCGTTTACGAAGCACTGTATCTCTAGATTTAACTTTTTCTCTAGCCACTTTTGATTTATCCATAATAACAAGATTACCATGAACATCTCTAAAATTGATATCTTCGAATAAAGCTGTTGCTAAACATGAAGCGACTCTATCTGAAACACCGAATCTATCACACATCATAGCAAAATATTGGTATCAATACAGATTCTGAAAGGTGATAAAAATACGTTTCAAACAAGCCCACATTGAGAAATCTACTCTAATTCTATCCGATTTTATGACGAGTTTAATTGAATTATTCTATGTATATATTGAAAAATATCTATTTTGAAATTTTGGGGGGCTCCAAATCCGACTTAGAGCTGTGGTTTCTTCAGCAAAATTTCTCAGAATCACCTATAGAATACGTTTTTGCTATACGCTTCATCAAAAAAAAAATTGACCCGCTCTAATGTATACAGTGACCGCCGCTTGGTTACAAACCCTGTAGGAAAATCAACTAATGTAAAAGTAATTGAAAAATTAGTTTTTTGTCAACCACAACTGGTTGAAATTCAGACTTTTTTCCATGGAACGAACTCACGGCGATGTCCGCTAAATAAGTCAAATGACTTTCGTATGTATATATTTTCAACTTCTTGAAAGTTAGTTGATTTTAAAGTAGAATATAATAACTTTAAAACAAATCAATTTAAAAGTAATCAATTTAAAGCATAAAAATTGAAAATTTGTATTTATCGAAAAGAAACATTTATTACATGGTTTTCAAAATATGAACTCATCATGAAAATATCAAAAAAAAAAAAAAACGAAATGACCATTACAGCCCTTAAAAGGACTTTGACCGAGCTTCTTATGATCATTTGTGTTGTGTGTGTTGTGAAATGTTTGAACACAAACGATCGAGAACTGGACCAACCAGCTGGGTTTTCTGGCGTATGAGCTACACACTCTACCCACTACGCCACGGCCGCCACTATACATCAACTACATGTTTTAAAATTAGATTTTCAATTACTTGTCTTAAAAAACAAGTTAGTTAGTTAGTCGTATAGGGAAGTTAAAAGATAAAGATTTGTATAAAGAACATACATACATAACCACAGACATTCTACTTTACATATTTATGTAGCTTGGCGCTATATTGGGCTTGAAGCGTTAAGTGAAACTTCGCAGTTACCAATAATCAACGGGCTGTACAAACTGTTTTTCTAAGATTTTATTCACTATCAGAGACACTAAGAATGTCTTGGAATTAATTTTTTTTTTTTTTGCTTAGAATAATAATGAATTTCTTATGCAAAACGTGACAAAATCAGAATAAATTAATTTTTTAAATCTAAATAAGTTCAAAGTCCAACTTTTACTGCGAGCTAATCTCTCTTAATTTCGCCATACCATTATCTTTCAGATTATGATAGATTTTTGGTTTTAAGAACATGCTTTATTGACACATTGGCAGTATTTTGTGAGATAAGTTTTCAAAGTAAAATTATTTTTGTGCAATATCTTAAGATTTATCTGATTGATATCATGCATAAAATGTTCTCGAATCAAGTGATTATTGAAGACAATAAACTTGTATGATATTGTTTTTTCTTGGTGTAAAAATCAATGGATTCACTTAAAACTTAATAAAGTTTAAGTGTTTAGAATTTCTTAAAAATAATATAAATATTGATAAAATTTTAATTATATGGCATTTGATATACATTTTTGACATTTTTTTATAAGATTTTTCACATGCACCGTTCATGGAGATGCTTTTTTTGAGGCTTAAAAATTTAACATAATTTTTTTATTCTTACCCAATCAATGCACTTTTTTCTGCTTAAGCTTGCAGTTTAAGCCTTTAGCTTGCTACAAGCTGCTCAACATTTGAAATTTAAAAACAATTACTCCTGTGTACCAAAAGGCTATGGTATCCCAAGGCATTCCAACTATCGTGCAGTCAAATTCTGTTAAAAAATCTAAAATTTCAAGTCAAAAATCTGTACAAATTTGTACGCATTTTGAAAGTTATTACAATAATGGAGAAAAAGAATATAAGAAAATTTACATTTTAAAGGAAAGATAACAAAAAGCAACAAGAGAAATAAAATGAGAATTTTATGTTGTTGAATCCGACCCATGGTAGAATAATTGCAAGGTAGTCGTGACAGTTCTTTTGGCATCAAATGTCAAAAATAGTATAAAATAGAGAACGAAGAAAATAACAAAGTAAAAGATGCAGAAAAATGACAACCTACACTTACCTCTCGTTAATTAAAACGTTAATTAAAAAAAAAAAACGTGACAAGCAACAAGGCAAACTAGTGATGTTTTAAAGTATCGAAGAAAATTCATCGCATTATTCGATATTTCAATAATTTTAGGGAAGTTCAGACGACACAACATTTTGTGAATGTGCTATTTGAAGTATAGTTTTCTTTTTTCAATTGCAAATTAGGTTAAATCCTGACTTCGGAAGATCTGCACAAATTCTGTACACTGAAAAAAATCGGTATGCTTTAAAATTGAACACATTGATATTATTTTCAATATGTATTTTTTCATTTAAAATTTTAGATTTTTTTAAATATTCACATATAAATTGATAGCAATATGATGTTATTTTGACGAAATTTATTTTAAGCTACTTTTTGATCACAAATGTGTTAAAAAAGTAGCTTAAATCAAATGTCATCAAAGTAATAACATAATATTATTAATTTATATGTAGATATTAAAAAAAAGCTCAAATTTTATATGATAAAATACAAATTGAAAATATTATCATTGTCTTTAATTTTAAAACATGCCGATTTTTTTCAGTGTACGATTTTTTTTTCTCTGTACGGCTTAACAAAATTCTATACTGTACAGAAAAAAATCTGTACGATCGGCATGCCTAGGTGTCCCTAGGTACTCATGACAACTCTGCCCTATTGTAGTTTTAACAAATTGTGTTGATTGGCTGGTAGATCCTACAGCGTTTTCTTATGCTTAAAAGTTATGTATAGTTTTTTTTTTTAATATTTTTTTATTTTTCCTTGATAAAGGAGAATTAGCCGGAGGAATTTTACAAACTGAAAAATTATAAAATTCGGAAAAAAAATAAAAGCCTTTTGTATGTTAAAATAGTGTAGACAGTTTTTGAAAATTTCATTTATTTTTAAGGCATTAATTTCAAATTAATGCCTTAAAACGACAATGTTTTCAAAAGTCAAAAAAAAAAAAAATAGTTTAAGATCTTAAAAAATCTGAGTGAAATTTTTAGTTGCAAAAAAAAAAATTGAATTTTTCAAGAAAGCTTTTGTAAGAAATAACACCACAAAGATTAAAATACGTCCTTAACATTGTTTTGTAGAATTTACGGTTTTGAAGATATAGTTTTATTACTATATGTCCAAATGACAATTTTTTTTTTATTTTGCATAGTGTATAACTAGCACAAAAAAAAAAAATATGCAAATATTTCTATATTTTAAAGTTTTATCGAATTTCCGATAAGCATACGGTTTGAAATCGAGTCACCGATATACAATATATAAGTGTCTTGGCTATACAAACCTATATTTGGTTAAAATTATTAAAAGCCTATAATTTAATGAAAGATATTTAAAAACTACCAAAAAGATATTGGAAGAAATTATTAGTGATAGTTTTCGAAAAATTCTGATTTTAAAAGTCTCCTATATATAAAATTTCAATACTCAAATTTTCCAAATTTTTGTCGCTTATGTTATTTGCATTATCATTTTTTTTCATACGGAAGATATTTTTTGAGATCATTATGCTTCGAAAAGTATAACTTGATCATAACTTGATAGACGAATTGCATAAATATAGAATTGCCTCTCAGATTTTAGGCAGAAATGACGCATTTGCATTAATGAGTTGGACCGATAAGATCTCGAGACAGTAATACGGTTATACAAGTAAGAAGGTTCTTTAGTACATATATAAAAATTTGTGGAGCAATAGTAAAGTTCGCAATTTAAGAATGTTTTCCAGGGTCATCTTGCAGATTTGTATTGCATAGTGAGATATGTGATCAGAACGTTTTAAGCCATAAACATATCTAGCAATGTTGTTAAAAGCTACTTTTAGTTTTTGCTTACTTTGGCAATCGCAATTGGCGAAAATTTCGCAACCATATAGAAGGGTAGGGAGAATGTAAGCTTTTGCGATTAGAAGTCTAATATAAAGTGGTGTGAATGACTGTGAAATCCTTATACCCTTAGCATACCATAAACCTTGCCAATTGTATTGCCAATGTGTGAGTTCCAAGTCAAGGTTCTGTTGAAAATTACTCCGAAATTTTTTGCTGAGTCAACAAAATCAATTTCCGAATTGTTTAGCACAATTTTTAGAAAATCTGAAACATCGATTATTTTTTTGGAAAATTGATTTCCTTGGTTTGAGACACAAACCATTTTCACTTGCCCATGTTGTTACGCGCCCTAGTTCATTATTGATGGCAGATACGCAATTAGAAATATTATTGCGAGTGCAACTAACAAACAGTTGTACATCATCAGCGTACATATGGGCGTTACAATATTGTCGAACTTTGGGTAAATCATTTACATAGATTGAAAACAGAAGCGGTCCAATTATAGAGCCCTGAGAAACTCCCTTATTGAGGGTCAAAAATTCTGAAGTCATGTTATTGGCAAAAACAGCTTGAGATCGATCTAAAAGGTACGACTGCAATAGGTTAGTTGCTGAAACAGAGAAATTAAACATAATTAAGAAACTTACTTTGCTATCATCCAATTCTGCTCTTATTGCTTCAACTACGTCTATTAGTGCAGTAACGCAACTCCTCTTTGCCCTAAACCCAGACTGCCTTTCGGAGAGTAAGTTATTGTCACAAATAAATTTGCTAGTTTGCCGGTGTACAATTACCTCAAATGCTTTTGCAAAGTACGACAGTATGGCGACAGGTCGACACTCATTGCATGTTTTCGGTATTGGGATGATTTTGGCTTGTTTCCAATATTTTGAAAAGACAGAAGTAATGAGAATAGTTTTAAATATGTGGGTAATATAAGGTAGTACAACTGGCCGAATGATTTTTAGAAAGAGCGGATGAATTTTATCGAAACCTACTGCGTTTGACTTTATTGACTGGAGGCTAGTCTGTACCTCACTTTGAACTACGCAACGAAATGATAAAGCCATATCTTAATCAAAGGTAGTAGATAGAGAAAAATGTCTATAAGCAGTAACATTATTATTAACTGAAGACATGGGAATGTTTACAAAATTTTTGTTAAGGTCATTCACAGCTGTATTAACATCGACAGCAGCCTGGTTTTTACCAACTCCAATATTTCGAATTTCTTTCCAAATTGTTTTTGATTCAACCGCGTTTTTATATTTGTTACTGTAGAATTTTTTCTTTAATGCTGCTATATCATTATTTACTTTTTTCCTCATTTCCTTGAATTCAGCGTACAATTCTGGTGTTTTGTATCGCTTCCACCGGTTGTATAACCGGTTGTTTTTCTATAAGCCCTTTGATAAAACTGTTAAGCCACGGTTTTTGTTGAGTTTTAACGTTTTTAGTCTAATTCATTTAAAAGGTTAATAATATTTTGCTGCAGATAACAAACCTGGTCTTCACTCTATGCCATTCCATAAATACCTTGACAATATATCTCTTTAGCTTCTTCATCGAGATGGTAATAATCAATATTCTTAAAATCACGAAAACTGAAACAATACGGTACGTTTGCCATATGAAAATCAAAAGCTAAGAAGAGAAGATCGTGTTTGAAAAAATTCGGTACTGATAGCTGGTCATATAAGAGTATTTTAGTTAGATCATTTACAAAGAACAGGTCTAGAAGGGTATTGATTGAGCTAGTGAAGTGAGTAGGTTGGGAGTTATTTACTGACAGAAGGCCTAAGTGTTGCATATCATTACTTAAGTGGTTTTCCATTATTAAATTGCTGTTAAAGTCTCCTGCAATGACAATGTGTGAGTAAGATATCGAAAAATTTTCAATGAGGCTTATGAGAGGAGAAGTATCCACAGTTCGGGGAGGACGGTAGACAGTGCCGATAAGCATTTTGCTGATACCATTTGAAATCGATATAAACGAAACTTCGATTGCACTATCGAGAGCAGATGTATATATAAGCCTACAAGGGATATTATTGCGCACATACATGGCCACACCTCCAACATGTCTCTGCCTATCTGCTCGGAAAATTTTATAACCTGTTAACATAAACAACGCATTCGGCATTTTGACATTGAACCATATCTTAGATTGCGTATTTTTTCTTCTAAAAGTCGTAGAAATACGGTGATTAGGCCAATGGAAGCGCATTAACATTTTTTATACAATACAAAAATCTTGAAAAATTGGCTTATCTCGAGAGAAGTCTTTCAGTAAAATGTCCACAGATATTATAATATTTTTCTTTAATGTCATAAAAATATGAAAAAAGCATTCTATCAGTGCTGCCACTCTATCAATGGCTAGCAATATAAAGGGTCCGCCAAATAACTTCTTTTTTTTTGAAAATGCAAAAAAAAAAAAAACTACTGAATATTTTCTCAAATTTCTTTTTACCAATGGCTTCACGAATATTGTTCTTTAAAGCGTCAATTGTCTCTGGCTTGTCGGCGTAACACTTATCTTTGAGGGCACCCCACAAATAATAGTCCAACGGTGTCAAATCACAGCTCCGAGGTGGCCAAACGACATCAGCTCTGCGGCTGATAATGCGATCTTCAAAAACAGGGCGCAAAACATCGAGTGCCGTCCTGTTGAAACCAAATGTTGCCAATATCCTCCTCTTCAATTTTTGTGAACAAAAATTCTTTCAACATGGCCCGATAACGATGGCCATTGACTGTAACGGCCACTCCTTGCTCATTTTCAAAGAAAAATGGCCCAATTATGCCTCTGGACCAAAATCCGCACCAAATAGTGACTCGTTTTGGGTGCATCGGCTTTTCAATGTATGCGTGCGGGTTTTCTGTGCCCCAAATGCGACAATTTTGCTTGTTTACATACTCGCCAAGATCAAAATGAGCTTCATCTGAAAAGATGATTTTTTTGGCAAAATCGGCATCTTTTCCCATATCCCATATCGGCATATTTCCCAGCGTTGCTCAAGCGTATACACAACCACAGCGGAAGGATAAAACTAATTATCTGTCAAATCAGACGTGTGCTAAGTGTTACCATTCACGAAATAAGCACTAGTTGAAAAAAAAAACGTTAGATGGCGGACCCTTTATTTTCTTCTATTGAACCTTATACCTTAGCTCAGTAAAGCATTGTTGTAGCTGTTTTTCGGTCTGTGATTCGTTCGTTTTGTTAGGTGCGTTTTTTTATTGATAAAATATGAAAGCAATATTTATGTTACAATAAAATTATATTTTAATTAAATTTAAAATTTTGAAAAAAGAATTCAAAAATTTTGTTGTGATGTAACGCTCGACCCCTCCCTAAATGTGTTACGTTATTTATGAACCGCCCCTTATCTTCCGATTGGTAGGTATTTTCAAATTTCTCTGCCTCATCAGTTTTTGAAACCAAGTGAAAATTTACAAAAAATTGAAATAAGTACGTCAAAAAATTCGACATTTCCTGCTGCATCTCAAAGTATTTTAATTTTTTTTTAAAAATTTTGTCCTAACATTTTCTTTTTTTAAAGTTGCAAAGACAGGACCAGAATTTTCCCTTATACTTATTTGGTGATGATATTATTTGCTCCCTTTCCAAAAATAGTATAGATTTTGACTTAATTTTTCAAATAATGCAATATTAATTGTTGTCAATTATATTAAAATTACATTTTTTTTAACATTTTCATTTTCGTGGCTTTTATAAATTTATAAAGGAATTGTTGGTTTATAGAGCTTTTTTTTGTCTATTTCTGAGATAAAAAAAAAATGTGTATTGAGTTTTTATTCTTTCAACACTGACTCCAATTTCATACTCAATCATCTTTTTTTCGCTATAATTATGGGGGAAAGAACATGACAGCTGGCGCTAGATAGTTTGTTAGACAAAAAACAAAAAAAAAAAAACAAAAGTTCAAATGTTCAATTCAATAAACAACAGACAGACAGCAAAAACATTAGTTAACGCTGAACAGAACTAGAATTTGAGCTAGAACTCAAATTGCTACAGGCGAAAAATAAAACGCAAAATCCAGCTTTTACTACAACGAAGCATTTTATAAGTTGACAGACGTCGACAGCTTATTATTTTACAAGATACACGTAGAATTAACGAAGAAGATACTATTTAAGATATTCGCTGGAATAAATAAAATTTTGTTAAATAACACAGAATAAGTAGTTAGGTTAGATGAGAAAAAAAAAACACTTGCAAATTTAATGCATTAAGATAAAAATCTGCTGATAATTTAATAATAATGGCAATAAATAGTGAGATATTTTACTGTGCAATTTTATTTTATTCTATTGTAGGAAACAACCAGATATAAAGTATGGAAAGTTTTAAGCTGATTTGTGTCTGCGGGGCATAAGAACTTATTATGACATGTGGAAAGCTGTCGGATTAAATGCAATGCAAATTATAAAAATGGAAAGAAAACTAATGCACACCCATTAGATACGCAAGACAGATACAATTGTATCTGCTTTGCAGTAAGCGGCAAAATAGAGTTAGAAACGAATTAGAACTTATAGCAAAGCACAGTTTTTGAGCAAATTTGTCGGAATTGCGCGTTTATGAGCTTGAAAGCTTAAAATAAATGTTTTTTTTTTCCAATAATTTTGAATAAGTTTTAAATTTTTAATGACCAAAGCTGTTTGTATGTCGTGCTAGTTTTTGTTTTTTATTTTTGTTAACATTTTAATAAGCTTCCAACAAAACCAAAATTTGATGGTGATAAAAAAATGCGTTTTTGCTGTTCTGTCTGCTTTATTACACAGTCAAAATTCTAAGCTTAAGTTTTAATTCAATTATTGAAATCATGTATTTTTAAATACTTTTTGTATTAACCCTTAACGATCGTATTAATTTTATGTATGGTTGTCATGCTGAGTGGAATTAATTTTCGTTGAAAGAACAGTAATACACAATATGCAAGGTAAGGAAGGCGAAATAAAATTTATTAATACTTTTTAAAACTTTAGATATATGAAACATAATAATATGTTTAATTTTATGTTAAAATTATATACGACTGGATCGGTAAAAAAGCTATGGTTGCTGCAAGCAAACATCCGACTGGAATGGTAAAAAAAGCTTTGGTTGCTAAGATCAGACATACGACTAGAACGGTAAAAAGTCTTTAGTGGCTGAGAGCAGACATACGGCAGCAAAGAAAAATATTAAAAGTTCTCCTAATAAAACGTGGAATAAAATTTGAAACATTTTGAAATACTTTAAAGAATGCTGCTTCTTATTAAATATAAATTAAATAAAACAGTTGTTAGAGCAATAAACTGATAATCTAAAGGTTCGAGTTCCACAGGTTTTGTTATTTTTTAGTTTTGTTGAAAATATTCTTATTAAAGCGTTTGTTACACTTTGCGGGAATCAAACTTGTGCGCACATCTAACTTATTTTTTATATTTGAAGTTGATTCAATTGTAACAATTGTAATTTCTTATATCTTTCTCATAGCAATGATTTTGAAATAATAAAAATGCCATATGTATCTGACAAATGAAGCAAATTTCATCCTTTGCAGAAAAATAGCATATAAAATTAAACATTTAAATATAGTAAAATTTGGAAAAACTAGTATAATAATAAATATAATCTTAACAGCAAAACATCGTGCCAGTATCTTGACCCTCACATATATCTTCAATGTATCCGTCATTGCAGATAATGTAACATGCTAAAAAAGTTTTCTTTAGCTTTTCTCCTATCTTAAGTAAACTTAAAGCCCGCCATAAACAAGTCTTAAATAGTGAGTAATATAAAAAAGTGTTTATTTAATAAAGAACATATTTAAATAACTAGAACAACAATAACAATTTTACATTCTGACTTATGCATATATTTAACGAGAGTATGATAAATAATTAAATTTCTTATCTAAATAAGCTAAGAATTTTTTTAGTGTTTTTTTTCTTTTTAATACATATTTCTTGTTATCATTGTTAGCAGCACGATATAAAAATAAATCATGAGCAATACACATAACCTTTAAATGTCACAATATTCTACGTCGAAAGAATAAAAATTCAAAAATATTTTGTTTTTTTTTTTAATATCAATGTTATGCATGATAGCCGCAAAACAAAATATAATTTATTCAATATTAATACGTATATAACTCCAATATATAAAATTTTTTTTTTGTTTTTATGTGTACAGTTTTGGTTAGAATAACGCATAAATTTTAGAGTTTGACTTCGTTTCGTAGCTATAGAAGCTTATTTTTGAACAAGTAGAATTCCTTGACCTTCAACAACTTCAAGCATCGAAGTGGCTTCTAATCATATATAGTCGCGATGAAGTAGATTGTGACACAGTTTCTTATGACTTAAACTTGATTCAAGCAGCATAGTTTTAAAGGAGCAGCTTTTAGTATATTTCTAACAAAGAGTTGGCGGCTTATTTTTTGAAGGATTTCAACTTGTTAAACATGTTAAGCTTGCTGTGCATACAAAAAGTTGTAATTAAAATGTACAAAAAAAAAAGAAACTGCTGTGGAAAAATTTTAAAATTTTATTATTTAAATTTTTCACAAATTGCATGAGCAGGCAAGCTGGACCGATATTTTCTTCTATTTTTATTTTCCCACTCTTTCTGCGTGGGGGGTATATTAATTTTGTCACATTGCTTGTAACGCCAATAAAGAGGCATGACAGGTATAGAAAAAAAAAAAAAATATGTAAGAAGAAGGTATAATAAAGCACTACTTTAAGATATTTGATTCCAAAATTCGATATTTTTACGGCTTCTATATAAAAAAAAAAAAATTATCAAGTTCGAAATTGTACTAAATAATATAAAAACAACGCCTATCTCTCATACAAAGCGATTTTATCAAAAGGGTAAAATCTTGAAAAACTACACACATTAATACGTTTGCTCGCGTTTATAGTGTCGGCTGGTTGCTGCGCCGAGCCGAACCGAGAATGAAATCCGAAAAACGTTGCAAATACAATAATATGAAATAAGCTTAAATTGCGTATAGTGCCAGCTGAGCAGGCAGCTTAAAGCGACTTATGAGACAGTACTTAGCGTGCCGATTACTGCTTTATCTTTTTTTTTGCAGTTTTTGTAGTTGTAGCTAAATTTTGTAATTGTGTGTCATTGCGGTTTTTTGCAGCGACGTTTTTATACCTCGTTTTGTGATTTTTTGATCGTGAGCTTATCGCGATCGCACAAAAAAAAAGAGCAGCAACAAAACTTAAAGAAAAAAGTTAAAACAATTCAAACCAGTTGGAAGAACAAGTGGCTTTATGCGGCTTGAAAAGCATTCCATCTGAAACATAGAATCGAGTAATCATGGATAAGCATCTGATTTACGTTTTTTTAATATGGGTTTTTTCAACGGAGGTTTTTTTGTCTAATTTAAATTCGAAATAAAAACGCAGCCAACAAAAAAAAAAAAGACGAAACAAGCTGGAATGAAAAGTGACTTAAAGCGGCTTGCAGTGTCTGAATGTGCGTTTCAGCAGCGTTTTTTGCATTTTTGTGTCTTCACTTGTTGTCTGCTGGTTTGAGGAAAGCAAAAAGTAGAACATACACGAAATTAGGTGGCTTTTTAGATGCTTCGATTGCAAAAATAAAGAAGGTAAAAACACGTAATACATGCAAACAAACCCAAAAAGTAAAAAATAACAATATGTTGGTGGCGGTAAGCTCGCACTATACGCAGTAACAACTGTTCTAAGAATGACGCGTTTTCAGCTTGGCTCGGCTTAGCAACCAGCCGTCACTATAAATGCACCCTTAGCTGCCCACCCACCCACTTAAAGTAACGTCTTCGAAATAACAAATCCTTAATAAACTTCACACTCCACAAACGTTAATGTACGACCCTGCAGTAACCACAGGGAGATTTCATTAGGGGGGATAGGTTCGTGAGGGGGGATAGTTTTCAGAAGAAACGCGGGTGCAGTCGTCTGGACTGCCGACGTAAGCTGTAGCTTTTTAGCATTAGGTGTAAGTTTAAATATAATATTAACTGAATGAATAAACGCGGAGTGCGTTTCAATTTTAATGGATTTTGAGTCTATTTAATTTTAAATAATAGTCTATACTCCGGTTCGACTAAATTTTACTTACTGTGGAATTTTGTTAAAGGATTCTTTATGAAATTCTTACATTTTCGCATAGTAGTTAAACTTTTGTTTTGGTGTCCAATAATGTGAGTGCTGCAGATCAAAACAGATCTTGAAACACAACCCAATGACAGTTATTAATACGTACTCTAATGAGAGGCAAAAAAAATTTAAATGTATTGTATGTAATTTCTTGTTGAGTTGATTAAGATCAAAGTTTTTGTTCTTTTTTTTTTTACTTAAAAGCCATCTCTAATGATAAACTGCATAATTAAACTTTCATTAAGATTCATGAGTTTTGCGGAAATCAAAAATATGCTACTGCACGTAGACTTTTGTCCTTCACTGTACATAACGTAATTGAAATTCATAATTTTTCGCTATCAATTTCATTAATAAACTTGAAAAAAAAACTTTTTACAGAGAAACAAAGTTTAGAAAAGTGCATGGAGAAATTAATGTTCATGAACTTACGTTTTTGTTATCCTACAATTTTGAAATGAAAATAGCATAACAAAAAAATTGCCAGAGGACATTTTCAAATATAATATTACGATCGTAATGGCCGTAGCTTTACGGTTATTAAAACCCTTTCAAATTTTCGTCTGTTACTATAAAAGGTTGACTTAAAATTAACTTTTATTTCGTGTTTTTTATTTTTATGGGTAAAAACACTTTTTCCTCTTATTTTATCGGTCGAAATAACATTTATTTTATGCCTTTAATTTTTTCGGTCAAAAATATCGGGTAATTTAATTTTTTTAATGGCCACCAAAGGAAAACCGAGTCCGTCAACTTCGTTTTACAGCTACGGTCACTTGCTCTACCCATGCACACACCTTATTAATTACACCATGCCTTTGACTAGCATAGCTGACGTCACAACAATGGTTAACATGAGCAAGGCTATGGAATAATTACGTAGCGACGAACATAGAAAATACTTATTGTTGAGCCAAGCCGAAAACCACATTGGAGCAACAAAGAAACCAAGTCATGCATCTTTTTTGCTCCAATGAGTTTTTCTGCTCGGCTCAGCAATAAGCATTCTCTATGGTCGCAACCTTAGTTTAGATGTTGAGAGCCGACAACCATAAATAAATAGCTTCGCTTAAGATCTAGTCCGCCAACAACATACACATGCAAAAACAATTCTTAGCGATCGCACACAGAAGTGGTCGTCAAGTCAAGCATCGTCAAGTGACTGTTGTTTTTTTATCGCGTCTGCATGCATTTGTTGTTGTTTAAGCGAACTGACGCTTTTGTAAAGTATTAAATTAAAATATTAAATTTTTGTAAAGTACTAATCGCGATAGAACCTAACGCTTGAATATGATAAAATACTACAGATGAAAATTTAAATCTAAACTTGATATTTGTATTTCTAACAAAAATTGAGATAATGATGTGTAAATGTACTTGAAGAAGCAAAAGCTTTAATTTTTAATACATATTAAAAACAAAAGATTCGCTTGAGCAGTGAAAACTTTTTTAGCCAAAGGAAAGTTTTACATTAATTATAAAGGCCTCAATCATTATACGCTTTCCTAAGTATATATATATACAGGTACCTACAATTTGTTTTATATTGGGGGTTGGAATTAGTTTTAAAGGTTTTCTAAGAGATGGCGTAACTATCAATAGATCGCATCGGGCACACCTGTGACTATATTCATTTCAAAGCACATTGTTTAAGCTTAATTTTTCAGTATGTGTCATTCCACTGAAGTGTAAACAACATATATTTTTTTCTCTGTGAACATGTCGACTTTCGTTCCAACAAAACGCAATTTGCGGGAAGGTTTACTTTTGTGCTTCCATTTGAAGAAAAAAGCGGTTGAAGCACAACGCACGCTTACTGAGGCTTACAGGGACTATGCTCCATCGATTTCTACTTGTGAGTACTGGTTCCGTCGGTTTAAAAGTGGTGATTTTGATACGGAAGACAAAGAGCGTCCGGGCCAGCCGAAAAAGTTTGAAGATGAGGAATTGGAGGCTTTGCTCGATGAAGACCCGTGTCAAACCCTTCAAGAATTGTCAAAATCATTGGGAGTCGACTTATCAACGGTCGGCAAACGCCTGGAGGCCATGGGAATGATTCAAAAGCAAGGAAATTGGGTGCCGTACGAGTTGAAGCCGAGAGACGTTGAACGGCGATTTTGCATGTGCGAACAACTGCTTCAACGGCATAAAAGGAAGAGTTTTTTGCATCGTATTGTCACTGGCGATGAAAAGTGGATCCATTACGATAATCCTAAGCGAAAAAAATCGTGGGGACCACCCGGCCATGCATCAACATCGACGGCCAAGCCGAATATTCATGGCGCCAAGCTTATGCTGTGTATTTGGTGGGATCAGAAGGGTGTCGTGTACTATGAGCTGCTAAAACCTAACGAAACCATCACTGGGGAACGCTACCAACAACAATTGATGCAATTGAGCCGAGCATTAAAGGTTAAACGGCCGGAATATGGCAAAAGACACGACAAAGTGGTTTTTCAACATGACAACGCACGGCCACATGTTGCAAGAACCGTCAAGGAAACGTTGGAGGCGCTGAATTGGGATGTGCTACCCCACCCGCCTTATAGCCCAGACATAGCCCCTTCCGACTACCACCTATTCAGATCGATGACGCATGGCTTGGCTGAGCAGCGCTTCACTTCTTACGAGGATACCAAAAAATGGGTCGATTCGTGGATTGCCTCAAAAGACGAGTCGTTCTTCCGGCGCGGAATCCATATGCTGCCAGAAAGATGGGAAAATGTTGTAGCTAACGATGGACAATACTTTGAATAATATACATTGTACCGTTGTTTCTAAATAAATGCTCAAAAACCGAAAAAAAACCTTTAAAATTAATTCCAACCCCCAATAAAAAAAATTAACGAGAGATGACCAAGTACGTATTATTCATATTATTCATCGATATGTATATCCAAAAAATTGCGATTGCCAATAAGTTGCCTTTTTTGTGATCCATTAAAAACGCCTTCTGTTATTTTTTTAAAGCTCAATCCTGGGAATGCATTTTATAAATGCTTAATCAAATTATATGATATCCCAAAGAACATTTTGTTTGTAAAAAAAGCAAACTTTTTAGGTAAATATTTAGAATATATTTTGTTAAAAAATATATACATATGTATGTTATATATATAAATCAGCATTTCATTATTTAATCGAAAATGAAGGCCCGTGGTGAATCTTGAATTTGCTGAAGAGCTAAATGGAGGTCTAAAGGCGGAGATTAAAAATTAAAAATGAATAGATGTGGAACTTATTTTTTCATACATCGATGAATTAGTTTCTCGTATAAGACTCCAGCAGTAGTCGCCCATCATGCTTTCGTTCCAATTTCTTGATAGTGTTTTTCAATGATAACCACGCTTCAGCTTTTTTTACAAACAAAATATTTTTTGCGGTTACATATAAATTGATTGAGTAAAATTTCTTTAAAACTTGTTTCAGTTTTTTTAATTTTTTCCTTACTCTATAATATTGTTATTGGTATATTAATGACGAGAATTTAATATAAAAAACATCATATTAAAACATTTTTGAAAAATAGTTATGGAATACATTATGGAATAGATGGTCAAAGTTCAAAATTTTTAATCAAAAACTTAAATTTTCAACTTTAGACTTAAATATCTCAGAGAAGAAACATGACATACAAATGTTTAATGCAGTATTTGATAGCTTATTTAATTGCATCATACAAAGTATTGCATAACATGATACAATTTAATTCTAGAGTAGAAAAACTGGATCAAAGTCTAAAAAATACAAATCACCCAGTATCTCAACAATTCGAACTACTAGGTAAAAACTGAGTATAGACGTAGAATCAGCGTAAAAAGTTCTTCTACAAAAGTATTCCAGGTCTCTGGAATAAACTTTTTTCTGAATTTATAGACTATATAGATATTTATATATATGAATTTATAGATAGATGATTCGATGTTGTTAGTGAGTTGGATTGGTTTTCGAGCTGAATCTATATTAGGATATATCCACGAGCTCCTATTATTTCTGTTTAGGTTACAGTGATTAAATTTGCGATTTGAGAAAAAAAAAATTACTTTTCAACATGGTTCGTTAAAATATATCTGGCAATTTTAACAAAATCTCCAGGCTATAACAAAATTATGATTTGTAAAGATCTCTGCTTATGATTACATTAGAGATGATGTCTGGCATAAATAGCATCATCCAGCAAAAGCAAGAGCTGACAGTTGCTGCCTCGCAGCTTGGCCAGCTTGTGTCATACATACAAAACACTTGTATGTATTTGCATTTGAATGAAGACTATAAATAAAAATAGAAAAAAAAAAATATGCCAATACAAACAAAAGTCAGAACAAAACGTGTTCAAGTGGTTAAAAAATGTCAAATACCAGAAAAACATGACATAAATGCAAAAATATATGAAATACGAATAAAACATAGAAAAATAATGATAGAATAAATATATTGAACTCAATTAATATGCAATGAAGAAAAAAGCACTTTAGAGCAAACACAATGCAAAAATGCATCACATGGCAAATGCAGGTTAACCAAACAAAGCACTATAAATTCACTAACTCATACATTTTTTCATAAATTTTTAATAAGTTGGTTAGAACTAATTTCAGTTGTAAATATTTGAAGTTCAAATTGGATATAAAAATTTATAATATTTGATGTGTATTTCGCAGTTTTGCTTTTTATTAAAAAAAATTCTTACATTTTTAAGTAATTAGTTTCAAATTTATTTTTATTGTATTTTCAGTCGTAAGTTTTTATAACGAATTTTTTTTTAAACAAAACTTTTTTTATCACATGATTTGAAAAACAACGCAGTTTATTTAATTTGATTTCGTATGATAATTAATAAAAAAAAAAAACCATTATATAAGTATGCAAATATTTTTAAGCAGCCATTAAAATGTGGAAAAAACAAAACAAAGAAATTAATATCTAAAATCATATCATCAACATTTATTTCGATATAATTATCTAATTTTTTCTTTTCTTCTCTTTTCAGGTGAGTTCCCCTCAATAACTAAATCGTTTTTAAAAACTGGGTTTTGTTGCATAATGACTATATTGTAAGTAGTGAAGAATTATAAACACATTAATTGAACAAATTACTAAATTTTCAACTCTGCATATTTTGTACAACAGAGAACAGAAATGTCTCTAAAGTTGTTTAACCCGTCTTTGCCAAAAGCCTTGAATTTGGCCTTCTTGCTGTTTATTTACTCGTTTTCTTCGTGATGATGTTCATGTCTGAAAATGAGGTTAGGTCCGCCTTTCTTATCGGTTTGTTACAAATATTCTTATCAGTCAATTTAAGTATTCCTTTTTAGCTTTTGTGCTCTTAACTGATTAAAAATTGTAGACTAATTAATAGAGAGTGGCGTTAATCTACGTCGTAAATGTAGGTAGATTACAATGGAAAAAATTAAATGCAATTTACAAGTTTTGAAGGAAAAGCTATAACTATGAGTTTATTAGAAGGTTCATTCGAAATTTTTTAAGCTTGGAATAGAAAATATTTTTTTTTTGGTTTTTTAAGAAAAAAACTCGTAAGGAATGAAGCTTCAGCAGGGTACCGAAGCTAAAATCCCTCCCACCCCCCCCCCTCTCCCCGTGGCCATGTAGTATATGCGAAGTCGTAAGCCGTCTATAAAATGCTTACGTATAATCTACAAAAATCATTGTGCCATACGCTTAATTCAATTTTAACCTCAGCACCCACATGGAGTAGTTTGTTATCATATGTATTTTTGCCAACTCCACTTTTTTAACTTTTTGAGTTTATTTTTTTTTTAATAAATATATGAAGTTAGGATTAATGGACCATCAGAACTTTAAGGCATATATCAAAGAAAGTTCATATAATTTGGTAAGTCTGAAAATTCAATCTTAAGTTTAGAGAGCAATGTTTTGACGTTGGGGTAATAAATTACCCAGGTGTGGCATAAATGTTACTGTTATTTTTTAATTGCTATCATCTTAAAACTGTTGCAATTGTTTTTTACACAAAATTACGTTAAGTTTCATATATGACCAGGAAAGATCCACCAAATTTCCACCTGAAACTTTTCAGCTGTGAGGATATAGTGGTATTATGAATCTTAAAACTGAGATATAATATTTAAAGGACATTTCTACTCCCCTTTTCTAGTCATGCCCAGGTTTTGCATGCTGCTTGGAACAGTTCCCACCAACTCATATGCCAAATATTAATACCATGGTGCAGATATTTACTGAAGTAAAATATTTAAATTAAAGTAACACGCCCCCTGTCCAATTCCGCCCACTTTTCTAGATAACGGAGTACTTATTATTCCAACGAATATATGTATACAATACAATTTTGTGGAAGTCGAAAAAACGGTGTAAGCTTGGTTGAAATCGAAAAAATGTTGTGAAATCGAAAAAAGCTTGATAAAAATAAAAACACTACAACCCATGTCATATCCTACTACTACTTTTCTGGATTAAGGACTGCACATTATTCCAAAAACTATAGGGAAAAATTTGTTTGAAGCTGAACAAACCCTAAAGAAGTTCGTTTAAAATTAAACTGCCACGCCCTTGTCTAGAACCGCCCAATTTTCTAGAATACAGACCTCAATATACCAAAAAAACATATGTGCCAAATTTGGTTGAAGTCAGAAAATCGGTGTAGGTGTTCGAGTAACTTTAAAGTGCTACGCCCCCCTTTCTAATCCCGAATACTATTCTAAACTCATTACTGCTCATTATGCTAAAGAATATATGTGCGAAATTTGGTTGAATTCATACCAACGGTGTAAAAGAATTTCGTTTAAAACGAAAGTGACACACGCCCCCTGTTCAGTTCCGCCCAATTTTCTCAATTACTGACTGCTCAGTATTCCAAAGAATATGGTATGTGTGGAAAATTTGGTTGAAGCCGAACAAAGGCTATAGAAGAAGTTCGCTTAAAATCAAAGTGTCACGCCCCTGTTGTTAAAATTTCAGACTGTGGACTGTGGAAAAACATATTTACAAAATTTGGTTGAAGTCAGAATAACGGTACAGAATTAGTTAGATTAAAGTTAAAGTGTCACGCCTCCTGTTTAATTCCGCCCAATTTTCTGGACTAATCACTGCTCATTATTCCAAAGAATAAGTGTTGGAAATTTGGTTGATGTTGGACAAACGATGTAGAAGAAGTTCGTTTTAAATTAAAGTGTCACACCCCCTGTATACTTCCGCCCACTTTTTTAAACTACGGACTGCTCGTTATGCCAAAAAATATATGCATAAGATTTGGATTAAATCGGATAAACCGTGTGAGCTTTTTGATTACAATTAAATTGACACGCCCCCTTGTCCAAACCCACTCACTTTTGTAGGCTAATTAAGTAGCTTCTAATTTTTCTTAAGAATATATCGCACACTAAATACAAAGCAGTCACAACTCAAAAATTACAAATTTTTACTCTTTAATGTAAAACTATTCGTAGTGATCATATACTTTGACTGTTACACATCAAATACATTTCGTACACATCTTCTTTCTCTATAGTTAAAAAAAGTTTTGTCTCATTGCTTTGTATGTAGTTCCTTAAAAAACAAAATTGTCTTGTTGCTTCACCTAGAAATTTAAAAATTTTGAGTTGTGACTGTTTTGTTTTTAGTGTGCGGCGATATGTGCGAAACTTTGTTGAACCGAAATTTGGTATTGGTCAGACAAACGGGGGAAATTTGGATACATAAAGACACGTTAACAATTAGTTTTATATATTTGCGGAGGTTTTTCTATTTTGATGACGTCACTTCGTATGGGAGTTTTCATTAGTTCTTACCAAATCTTAATAGTGAGGGTCCATATAAAATATCAAAGCTTATGTGCAAAATTCCAAGATATTTCTTTAACTTTTGTGGATTTTCAAGAAATTTTACTTTTAAAATAAAGCCACTTTGTATGGAAGGTAAGCGTGATTTTCATCCGATTTTATGAAATATCATAGTTATGGTTTATATAAAATATCAAAGCCTATGTGCGATATTTTAAGGCATTTTTTAATTTTTGTGGATTTTTAAGAGATTTTGCGGTTAAAATAAAGTCACTTTGTATGGCAGGTAGGCGTGGTTTTCATCGGATTTGGCTCAGTTTCGAACTTGATCTTCATTTCTTAGTAAGAAGCTAATATTTTGAGTTTCATCTGTGGTGGTGATGCTCAGTGGTGGTGATGCTGATCAAAAATACATATATTTTTGTATGTCTGCCACGTCTCTTTATTGGCGTTGCAAACGGAATGACGAAGTTAATATACCCCTTACGCAGTACGCGTTGGAGTATATTTGTCTGGATCATGTAGTGTGGATGTTGATTTGGGGTTTAATTTGACATGTTTTAGGAAGAGCTATATTATTGTTTTTATGACAAGGATGATAATGTAATGATCACCAAAATATTAGTATACAATACCGCTTACCAACGAGCAAAAACTGATAAAATCGATATTTTTTTTATAATTTTTAAGCCCAATTAAATCTACAATTTCGCAAATATTTATTTATATCTTGTATAAAAAACTTTTTAGAATATAATATTAATTTCATTAATTAGTATACTAAATTTGGATGAAAAAGGGCAAGGCAGCATTAAATCACGCTATTGCACAAATTAAAAGAAATATGTGAAAAGCAATGAAGGCCCGAATCGTAAAATTTCTAAAAAACAAAACAATTTTCTAAATAATTGTCAATACTCGTATGGTTTCAGATCTAATCTATCAACAGAAAATGCTCTTTTGAACTTTTGTTCGAAGGTGTATTCTAGTTTTAACAATAAAAAGTTAACTGTGGCTCTTTTCGTAGATATCACTAAAGCTTTTGAGACGGTTGACCATGATATTTTGCTAAGAAAATTACATTGCTTTGGTTTCGGTACATCGGTATAGGATCGATATATAATTGGTTTGGTTCGTATTTAGCAAATGGGCTGCAAAAAGTAAAGTTCAAGGGTTCATTTAATTTTTCATAGCTTTATCAATAGGTGTCCCTAAAACTAAGATCTTATTAATCATGATCTGGAAGTACTAAGTTACTGGTTTAACGTGCATATATAAGTTCTTAGCAATAAAACCAAAATTATGTATTTTAATGCAATAGGTAAAGTACACGCAGAGAAAAAATATGTTTATATATGTTTGGTTTCAAAAACAAAATATTCAGAGGAAACCACCTTATGATTAAGGAATTTCCTTCCATAGCATTATTGATCGATATAAGAAGATATTAGTTGTGTCCAACATTAATATAATTCAGTTAGCTAAAAAACTAACGTCTACATTAATATGCTTGTGACAAAATAGAACTGTGTGAAAAGTTTAGCTCTTGTGAAAAGTGTTTCTGAAAATGTTTGTTTAAATTAAAAGTGTTTGTTTTTTCAAATTAATAAAATAAAAAACAAAATAAAAGAAAAATAAGTCGGTTCAGCAGTAAAAATAGGTGAGTTTTAAAGCAATTTTGCTGATAAAGCGGGTGCTTCGCTGGCAAAGTGGGTGCTCCTCTAGAAAATGTGTGCTTATAAAAATTATTGTAATGTCGGATAAACATAATATGGTTATTTCTCAACATAATTAAATCCGAGAAAAACTTATTTACTGTTTTCTAAACATATTTTGCTTGCTTCAAAACAACAATTACTTCTAAGCAACTATTTTGTAATCACAGTGAAAAACGTTTGGCATTTCTTTTGCTAAAATATGTTTCCAAGTAAATATAGTGTAATCATCGGTAAATATATTATGTTGTTCTTAATTATCGTTTTGAAAATAATTGCTTGACTGCAATTAAATTGTGTATTCTCCAATTAATATATATTTGTCCGTGAATATTTAATGTTATTCTTGAGTAAATTATATTTCCAAGCAAACAAATAGTAATAGGCTAAAAGTGTTCTAAGTGCATTTATAATTACATTATATTTATATGAAAACATATTTTCTTTAAAATAAATTTATTGTTTTTAAATTCAAACAACAAGTGCTAAGGTACAATTAAATAATGTTAAGATACTAATATATATATATAAAGAAAAATTGCATAAATTAATCATATTATATGTGGAACCAATTATGATTACTTGTTTCCAAGAAACATGCAGAAACATATTATACTCCCTGCAAATTATGTTTGGGAAGGCCTATTACTTTTCAGCGTGTAGCAGACTCTGCGCAGATTTACTTTCATAGCAGCAAATGTAGTTAATTTTCGCATAGTAAAGATGTCTGTGTATCGTCTTGCAACATACAAACATACGTTCAATCTTGTTGTTGCTCGTCTAAGTGTTTTCGCATTGAACGGGTTATTAGCTTTAAATACCTCGTATTATTGCTTGATAATAATAGAAGTTGGTCGGAATATACTAGAATATACGCTTACAAAGTATTTAATGGCTGCAACTAGACTAGAGAATAACAAATAATGCAAAAGTATCTGTTGAAAACTTTTTTTTGCCTTGAACTATTAAACTGCATCTATTATATGCTTTTTAATTCTAAATTAGAATACGGCTTAGCATGTTGGGATGGCACGTATGCTAATAAAATAAATCCTCTTTTGAAATCACAAAAACATGCCATACTATATACTATTGCTTTGTAGTAGATCTTGCGTTGATAGTAATTTGATTCTCTTTTAAAATTTATAGTACATTTTACCTTAAGTCATCTGTATGTTTTCAAAGTTTTAAAGCTTTCTTTCTTAAATCTGGTTATTTGCTAAGCAAATAGTCAATAAACTATAGTTTAAGAATTAACGTACAGAATCTTGCCTCTGTGCCCCAGCATTCACTTCAGTTGTTTTTGCATTTGTTTTTACGTCTCTTTAGTAGAGTTTAGTGCAGTGGTGATCAATGCACGGTTCAAACAACACCAAAGAGAGCTTTCCGAGTGCACAGCTTTACACTGACATAAAAAGTTGTTAAATGCTCTCACAATATTTGGTACAAGGAAATATTTTCGAGTGTTGTATTTTCAATATAAATATTTGTTTTTATTCTTGTCAATATTCTTTACAAGTCTTCACTTGAAAAATCACTTCTTTTGTTCTCTTTTGCCTAATTTACTACTTTTGACCCCACCACACTTTGGTTATATCCTTTTTTAAAGTTATATCTGATTTTTAGTTTTGTAATTTGTTTTCTAATGTAACTTCTTATATTTGTTTACTAGTTGTATTCCTTATATTTTCCAAACCATATTTTGTATTAATTGAAACCGATAAATAAACTTAATACTACGAGTACTACTACTACTAATTTTGTAATCATGTCAAAACATATGTATGTCAAAAAATTACCCTAGAAATTTGCATTCGATTATATATTAATAAGCTTACACAAATGACAAACATAAATCTTGTTATTATGTTCCCATCCACCCCTTATTTCCGCCAATAACATTAGTTTGAGTAAATCTCATCAGCTTTTGAGCTCCTTACTCAAATAAGTTTATTCAATCATGTTCAAACTCCTTAAACATCCATTAAATTCTAGTCATATCTCAATAATCTTTTCCTACCAAATAAAAATCATTATAAAATAATTTTCCCTTAAAAGTTCACTGAATACATAATCAATCTTATCAAGGTTGAACTTTTTGTAAAAATTGACCATGAACATGTTTCAAGTTTTTCCATTAGCTATAATTTAAACTTTGACAACGAGAGGTAAAGAAAACAACAACACATTATATACAGCTAAAGCGACACACCTGGCAACACAAATACACACAAACATAATCCTTGTGACAACAGCTGGTCGTCTTAGTGTCCTAGTTTACTTTATCTATGTGACCAGTTGCCTGTCCAAGTCTAGGTGAAGCTGCCAGCAGTTGTGGCTAACCGAGTTTTTTTGTTCTATCTTTTCTTTTTCTATTTCGTTTTGCTCCTACGTACTTATTTTCAATTCCATTTAATTTGCTCTGAATACTTGGAAATCTTTGAATCTGTGTTCATTTTGAGCACGTTTATAATTTCTGATATTTTGCTGTTCATAATTTTTGTATTTTACATGCTGATGTTTGCGTTCTTTGTTTTCGAACGGAGACCCATGCTGAGCTTGTGGCGCACCAATATCGCTTGCTCGTCCACCACCGACTGAGCATATTTATTTCTCTACAGATCTGTGCTAAATATGCTTGAGTTGCGGCATGTACTTTAACAACTACGTGCTGCCTGGCTACCCCCACAAACGTCCTTAATGTCATTTGAACCTGTCAACACAGTGCAATATATCTTCAATGGCCTGTAATGGATTTTCAACAAAGGAAGTTTGCTGCTGCCGCCAGCCTGCCACTGTAACGCCTTCTTTGGCAAATACATTTTCTGTGTTGTTGCTGTTGTTAATGCGGCCTGCTAACGTCACCACCCTCTTCCTTTCACACATGTTTTGAGTTTGTGGTGCATATTTATGAATCTACCGTGTGTGGTGGTGGTTGCCTCGAATGCTGTGAATACTTGATGTATTTTCGTATTTTATAAAATTTTTGCTTTATGAATTTTTGAACATGAGTGATGATCTCATGAGTGGTGTGCGAAGTGCGGAGCAAAAGCCTTGCATAGTTGCATTCAATGATTTTTTCTCTTCTATTGTCTAGAGATGGCATTTTTCGGCATGCTTGTCCTGAAAACTGTTAAAATTTCACAAATTAAAATCATTTGTTGAAAAGTAAAATGTGAGTGTATGGGAAAAGTTTTGATATTGAGAGTAAAAGAGGTGTAAAGTTGAAATTTAAACTCAAAATTGTGCACTTCAGTGTTTTTCTTTAATTTCAAGTTTTTTTTTCACAAATCAATATTTATAGCCCCAGTGGTAATTGGACAAGTGAAGTAACCGACTTTTTTCAAACTCGTGTATACAATTCTTTATAAGATTTGAATGGATATTTGATGAATGAATGGATATTTTGTCTTTTTCGGTTGCATTTCAAAACTTATGTTTAATCACTTCATTATATTATAAAATAATTTTTTTTATTTAGGTTCAAACATACATAAGCTGTAATAATTTCCACAAATACATTCCAGTACAAGACTTCTCGTTAGAAAACACGATATAGCTACAAATACGAATGTAGTCAAACTGTTGAATTTACAATAAAAAGAACTATCGACCCGCTTACAGTTACAATATCATTACTGTAAAATTTTCACCAGCGCGAACTAAGAACAAAATTTAACTACTAACTTATAGCCTACTTAGTAGAAAATAAGAAAAAAACTTATGACCGTATTTTGTAAAACGCAAGCAATCACGTCACTTGGGGTTTTTTGTCTGGCAATAAATTTCAGTAGAAAATTTCTGTGAGAGAAAGAGAGTTTATTTTACTTCATATGAAAACGGAACTGCCAGACAATAAAGCCCAAGTGACGTGATCGCTTGCGTTTTACAAAATACGGCCGTTATGTCATATTAAATCTGTGAAGAAATTCTTTGACCGTCATCTACATCTCCTCGACATACCACCAACAAAGAAGTTTTTTTTTAAAAAATTGTTTTCAAAAGCATGTTCCCTTTATTACATAGGTCCGGCACTTTCAAAACTGGATAACCTTGCTTCGAGTCCCATTACCGACCGTGGTCGTACGTCTTTACCTTTCTAGACTTTTAATCAAGTGAGACCAAAATATAAGGAGGAAAAAAATAAGAGGAGTTTTTTTTTAGAGGCATAGAATTCCTAGGAAGGGTAGCTGTGAAACCTGTTGTCAAAGTAAACACATGTGTTTGCCATTTATGTTGGGTATATTTAGTGATTTATCAAGCAACGACTTATACCAAAACAACGTTTACAATTCGCGTTCTGTGCGGAAAACTTAAAGAGCACATCGCAAACATAACGGTGCGCATAATCGTCCATCTGAGCAAGTTATACGCAAAACAATGGATAGATTTTATTTTCACCCTTATGGACAATATTCATCCAATACGAGCTTCCAAATTTATCGATTTAACACCATTCTCAACATCTCGGCCTTTGCCCGTAAACTATGTGGAAGATTTTGAGGAAAGACTCAGTATAAAATCCATCTGGT
The DNA here is from genome assembly GCA_914767935.1 of Coremacera marginata. Lineage (NCBI taxonomy): Eukaryota > Metazoa > Arthropoda > Insecta > Diptera > Sciomyzidae > Coremacera > Coremacera marginata. The sequence goes on from OU612044.1 coordinate 144,243,499, forward strand.
GCAGGATTTGAAGTCATCAGACCATCGTTTGCGTCGTACGTTCGGTTAATGTGCTGCAAGTTAATTAAAAGTTGAACCGCATTTTTGAAATCATCTTCAGCGATGAGGTACATTTCTGGCTGAACTGGTACATAAATAAGCAATATTTACGTATTTGGAGTAAAAATAATACTGAAGATACTTTCCAGGCTCCCATAAGTCCAGAAAAAGTTACTGTCTGGTGTGGAATGCATGTCGAAAGCATCATTGGTCCATACTTTTCAAAATTGAAGATGGTGTCAACGCTACTGCCAATAGTGAGCGCTACAGGTAAATAATTCGCGACTTTTTGGTTACCCACGTCAATATCAATTGTCTAAGTGATAAATGGTTCCAGCAGGACGGTCCAACAAGACATACAGGGCGTGAAACGCTTTATTGGCCATTGCTCCTATGTCATGTGATTTGACTCCGTTAGACTACTTTTTGTGGAGGAACGTCGAGTCATTGGTTTATGCTGATAAGCCAGCTACGACTGACCAATTGGCATCTATGTTTTATTTGAAAACAGTTGTATACCTATCAGGGTGGTCTTTATTTTTCGACTTTTGAATTATCATCGCGGCATGTCATTGTTCAATTATATATATATATACATCTTAATAGAGAAGAGATTTTTTTGTTTTAATTTTTTTTTGTGCTTAAGAGGTCGCTACTAGCTGTCAAAGTTTAGCTCTCTGACAAGAAAACGTCCCTTGCTATCATTAGCCGATTTGAATGAGCTTCGGATATGTGATAGAGGACAAAAATCGAAGGTACACGTATTTTTTAATAGGTGTGCAAACTCAGGTTTAAAGGTTCAAAATGGCGTCCGAAAATTCCACATAAGTGAGTTTTTGCTGATATAAGTCATATTGGAGCCGCCATTTTTAATTTTCAACTTTTGACTCCAGATTCGTGTTTATTGAATCCAAAAACCTATAGGTACCTGATTTCATGTCGTACGAGGTCGTCGTCTAGTTTTGGCCACTTTTTGGCTATGTGTATTCCTAAATATCATTTAAAAATAAAAAAAAAAATTACTATTTTCTTCTGGTACATATTAAACCTCTGCACTGGTAGTCTTAAAACGACTTTCAACACATTCGTTTGGAAACGAGTGAACGTTCGGAACGACTCAAACATAACAATCACTCGTTCGGAACGACTCAACCATAACATAGCCGGTAGCATTCGTCAGGCAAACGAATCCAAACCAAACATAACAGAATGAAGGAAATGAAGGATTTGTAAAAAATGAATGCAGCAAAAATATATGAGTCGATTGTTATGTGCACAACAACATAACATTCGGTGCATAAATTGAATTTAAAATTTTATAAATTGGAAATTGGAATTGTACATGTACATTGTACATGTGGTCAGAATTTTAAAATTCAAGATGGTTAATGGTGTTGCCACCTAGAATTGTTTTTATTTTCACGAATTCGGTGCTGGAGCAAATACTATGTAAAACTGGGTCGCTGAATCCGAATTTATTGCCAGATTTCCAAAATTGTGTTATTTTTTTTATAACAGTGTGCCATCTACTAAAATGTATTTTTAAGAGTTTTAAGTTTAACAGTGTTTAGGTGTCGCTGACTTCAAATCTAATGTCACAATTTTAAAATTCAAGATTGTTAATGGTGTTGCCACCTAACACTCAGCGTTTGTATTTGATGAAAAACGATCGCAGTCGATAGTCAGCAATTGTTGTCTGCTGCGTTAAATTTAACAGCCGAAACCACTTGACGAAGAACTGTCGCACAGTGTGGTCACAAATAGCTTACGAAAAAAAAGCCATAAATTTGTAATAATAAATATGCAGAATCACAGTTTGGAGTACTAATATGCTCAATGCAAAAGTTTTTACCAATATTTTTTCTGTTAAGAAAGTGCCACTTGCAAATTAAAAGTTGACTTGAAAATATTATAAACATTTTTTTACTTTGACATTGTATATTTTTTAATAAGGCGTTTAATAACACAATTTATTTTCTTTTGAGAAATCTGTGATTGTTCGATTATTTTATTGTGCAAAGCCACAGCCACAACATCTTTGAACAATAACCGCGCTGTCGAGCAAAAACAGCAGCAGCAACTACGCCACCACAATAAACACCAAGCAGCCAAAAAATCGGCTGATTTTGACATTATACATATATTCTGATACCAGATTCGAAGTCAGCGACCCCTTAATACTGTTAAATGACGCTTAAAAATCTTGAAAATACATTTTAGTAGATGGCAACACTATTATAAAAAAATTACACAATTTTGGAAATCTGGCAATGAATTCGGATTCAGCGACCAATTTTTACCTAGTGTTTGCTCCAGCACCGAATTCGTGAAAATAAAAAATTTTTAGGTGGCAACACTACTAACCATCTTAAATTTTAAATTCTGACATCAGATTCGAAGTCAGCGACCCCTAAACACTGTGAAACCATGTTAAAAACTCTTGAAAATATATTTTAGTAGATGGCAGCACTCTTATAAAAAAATTACACAATTTTGGGAATCTGGCAATGATTCAGCAACCCATTTTTACCTAGTGTTTGCTCCAGCACCGAATTCATGAAAATAAAAAATTTTTAGGTGGCAATACCACTAACCATCTTGAATTTTAAATTTCTGACAGTCTTTATTGCGACCGTCTAAGTCTGCCATCGCATCTACAATTCCAATTTCCAATTTTTAAAATTTTAAATTCAATTTATGCACCGAATGTTATGTTGTTGTCAGCATTAATCGTTTACAAATCCTTCATTCTGTTATGTTTGGTTTAGATTCGTTTGTCCGACGAATGCTACCGGCTATGTTATATTTGAGTCGTTCGGAACGACTCAAACATAACAATCAATCGTTTCCAAACGAATGTGTTGAAAGTCGGTTTAGGACTCCTTATGGCTATGGTGTTAATTTCACTCGCTGTTATAGTTATGTAAACTACTGAACTCGACACCGAATCCACTATTGTTGTAGTAGTAACGAGTTAATCCGTGCAGAGGTTTAGTATATATTCAAATAATGTGTTGCCCCGTGAAATCAAGAGAAAGAATTATTTTTCTTAGGAATAAGGACCACCCAAATATCTACCCTTCATAACAGTGGAAAATAAAGGCTAGTTTAGCTCTCAGGTGAGTCATTGAATAATAATACAGGCCTGTTATGGATTCTGCTGACTACTTGCTAAAATATCTTCGACCAATAGCTTCTACTGTAATTCTTTATTAATTAAGTACTCTTGTAGTGGCCGTGGCATACTGATTAAGGGCGTGGCCTGTATGGCAAAAAAACGTGGTTCAAATCTGACACAGAATGTTTTTCAATTGATTTAATATTTCTTGTTGGCCGTCACTGCTTTTCAGACAACAGCAAATCTCAGGGAGTAAAACTGCCATGTAGAGCTTGTTGAGAATATTAGCCGTTCAGAGTCGGCATAAAACTTGTTGGTCCAGTTCTCTATTATTTGTGTGCAGAACATTTACCATATGCAAATTTACCAAGAAATGACATTTTGGGCTACTTTTATTGTTATCTATAGGTTATTATTTCAAACTTTTTCTTAATTTTTTAAATCATTTTTAAAGGGAATAATTTTTAATAAAGCAACAATAGTACTATTGTTTTATCCGGTGAAGTCAAAAGATATTATTTTTGCAAGAAATTGAATCTGATTTAAGTGAAATATGCAACTTTTACTCGGTAACTTGTTGCAATTTTTAAGCTATTGTAATTTTATAATGCTTATCTGATAGAAACTTTCGTCTCTATTGACAAAAAAGTGAGATAGTTGGTTTTAACAAGCTTCTTTTGAGGCGAATGCTTTTCCAGACAGGAGCAGCTGGTACTCCTGGGAAATCGAAATAGTGCTTACATGATGGTCGGATAACGGAGCGTGGTGCATCTTTGAGATCAAAATTACCAGGACGGAATCGACGAAACCGAAATTGCGTGCGATGTGCTGTTACAGTATCATAACCATAATCACTAATCACGTTTTCAGCCGCATGGCTTGCGTTTTCACTTTTCTCGAGGGAAAAATGTTTTCACATTGCGTATGTTTTGTTTGGTGGTGTCCATCTTTAACACGCACTTAGACAAAACGGAGTCAAATCACAAAACGTTCTCAAAACTATTTTAACGTAGAATTACGTCTTCAGCACTATTTATATAGGGATATTTTCCCAAATTTTTTCAAGCACAAGTAACGTCTTTGCTAATTTTTTTTGGTACACGTATATATATAAAATATATGCCAAAGTATCGGTTACATCAGCGAATGAAACGAGTATCTGACTTTGGATTTTGTCACTTTTTAAATAAAGTCACAAAATAACAAAGTCTAAGAAGAAAAATTCACCTTTTCGTATGAGAAAAATTATGCATTGAATGCTTCAGTTGCTGCATATGTTGTTGTTATAGTTGTTGGTTTTGTTCGTGCTAAAATCTCGAAAGCAACATCGTGTCGTTTGTTGAAACGAAATGTTTTATGAATATTCCTCAGTAACTGCTTTATAAGTTCCTTAGTGCAAAATTAATTTTTTTCCGAAATATTTGTATCCATTTATTAAACATAACATTGAACATTATTTATTTGAATAACATACAAATGAGCAAGAATAAAAATATTCAGCACCAAATACATCAAGCAAGAAATTCTACCTCTATACTTAAGCGATGGTATCGAAACTACGTTTTTTTTTTTGTCTTAGTACGAAATCTTTTCTCTCTAACGCCATTTAAATGAGCTCACACTTATGTGGGTGTGAGGACATTCTGGCATAGAACAGAATGAAAAGGCTGTTTTTTTAGCAAGAGAAGGATCACCAGAAGAATTCTGTGGACCAGAACCACGTATCGCCATAGGCGACAACATGGTGGCAGGCCTTATTAAGCAATGGACGGACTCGGAACACCGTACAAGGTGGGAAGAAGCTGGTAATTGCAGGCAATCAAAGGCGGCCGTGAAATGGTCAAGTAGTGAGGCAGCAAAAGTCACCCGATACAATCGGAAGACTTTAAGCTGGCTTACTGCACTGGTCACAGGACACGGTCCCTACATGTACCATCTCAGGAAGATGACTCTGACCGAGGACGATGCGTGTAGGTTAGGGATGCGATTCCGGCCTAGAGGAGCCGGAAACAGCAGCACACATTCTGTGCCAGTGTCCGGCGGTGGCAAGCATAAGATTGACTATTCTGTGACGTCCATTTATTGACGAAGCCGAGATTGGTCAACTGACCTACAAGAACATGCTTGAGGTGACAAAGGGTGCTTATATAAAGAGCATGCTCACTAGACCGGTTCACATTACAAAAGTGTTAAAATATTACGGTGCGCGTTCACTTTCTGAAAGTTGGAACCTTAATTAGCACAAAAATAGTTTAAGACCCAAAAAAAATTTGACCTCTAGGGGTTCCGCAAATCGTTTGAAGGTCATTTTAGAGCTATATAGGACTTTAACCATTTTAAAAAATGTCGTGTCTAAACGGTAAAACAATTGGAATATATTTCCATAATGTATAAGTCCTATATAGCTCTAAAATGACCTTCAAACGATTTGCGCAACCCCTAGAGGTCAAATTTTTTTGGGTCTTAAACTATTTTTGTGCTAATTAGGGTTCGAATTTTCAGAAAGTGGACGCGCACCGAAGAAAAAATGACACATAATTTTCCCCATACACTTATGAACCGGTCTAATGCTCACTTATGAGTGCTCCGAGCAGTAGCATCCTTCGTCAAATAGGGGACGAAAAGGGACCCACTGGGGTCTGATTCGGACAATCCCCGACTTATTATATAACGCCATTTATCGTACCTGATTGATCTCACCTTAAACAACTTTAGATACAGATTAAAGCCATCTATAAGAAAAAAATTATTGTTTTTTTTACTAAACCTGATAATAGTTTAGAATAGTTTATCTTTATGTATGTATCGAAAAAAAAAAAAAAAATATTGTAGATTCGTAAATAGCAGGTCCCTTATAAATAAATATAAAATCCATTATTGAACAACTGAGAATCAATTGCTTACTGATTTTATTCGTAAGTATGCCGTTATTCTGCGAAATATACAGAAAAGTAATTTTTAGTAGTAATAAAATAATACGAACTGTCTAATCGAGCTACAATTTCTATATCTATTATTGCCTGAACTTATTTATTTACTAAGTAGTTTAAAAATAACACTATGAAAATTCATTTTTATGGTGCTCCTGACCCCAGTTCACCGCTTACTCAGTTTTAAACAATTTCCAACAATGTAGGAAAAACCTCTAGAGTAATATAACTTACAATTATTAATTTCGTTGAAACTTAACTAAAATTTTTATATAATTAGTCAGATAATAACTAGAAAAAAATAGTTATAAATACAACGTTAAAAAAAGAACACCGTTTAAAATGTTTACAGATAAATAACTATTCACACAATTAGTTTAAATGGATATCCATAGATTTAACATGTTGAAAAACCTTTAATTAAGCTACCCATTATTAAAAATAAAAACATTATGAAACATTCATACAAACATTATTTAAACGTTTTATAATAAAGTAACTTGTTCACATGTTAGACTTAATTAAAAGTTATTATCTTGGGTTAAATAAAAATTTAATATAGCCAAGACAGTATATTAGAAGTAACAATGAATTATTATCACACATTAAGACGTGTACTGTTGCTCGTACCAACTTGAAAAACTACCAACAACATTTAACATTGGCTAATTATTTAATTAACTGTTCTTAATGTGGCCAACGAGTGCCAAGCTTTAATTAAATTATTAGAAGGAATAAAATGCATGCAGTTGCAAGTATAGCGGTACACATTAATATGGGTAAAAACAAAAGAAATTTCTGTTATATAAAAATTAATGTTAAGACATGAATTAAATGAATGAAATATTTCTTTAAGATAGTGAAATATATGCTTCCCACCGTCCAGTGATAAAGTCTTAAAAAACATTCGATTCGTTCTTGTTAGAAAATATGTAAGAAAGTGCAAAGTTATCAAGAAAGATGATTATTTTTTGAAATCTTCTTCTTCGGCATTTTTCATACCAAATATTTTACTTCGAAACTAGAGTTTTCCAAACTCAAACCCAACGTTTTTCACATCTATTTTATAACTGAAAATATTTCACAAAGCAATATGAATTTTAGAGGATAACTATCACTTTCTCTACTTATAGATATTTTGACTTTAAGTTTAAGTTTAAATATATATTTCGTTTACACACAAGTAGTATTAATTCTGTTTTTGCCTACAAAAAGCTATCTGCTGCACTTTCCACCAGATATTTTGGCAATTATTCAATTTTTTGAGCTTTTAAAATTGTAAATAAGAAAAAAAAATTTTTACTAATTGACAAAAACAACAAACAACTAAACACACGCACATATAGCTAATTATATCAACATACTTTATAATTAGTCAATAACAGTGGAGCAAATAAACGATTGACTGTCACCAAACGACCTCATTCATTAATTAGTGAAAATAAACAGAGTCGAGCCGAATGTGTTAAGAAAACAAACAATAAAAAAATCTAAAGAAATAGCAAAAACCTATTTTCAGTATAAATTCAACAAAATTCAAGCAATATCGCAACAAAAATAATATCTTTTGATAAAATTTGATAAAGAAAATGCGACGAAATGTAATCGTATTGATGCGGAACAGTAAACAGTTGAAATATTTTGAATGTTCACCTTGTTGTCAGGTTTAAAAGGTGACTTTAAAAAAGCAGAACAGACTAGTCTGAAAACCTAAAAAACTGTTGAATGAATTTTCGTCATAATTAAGCTTATATCAAAAATGTTTTGATGTTCAAAACTGGGTGTTTACTCTAGTAAATGCGTTGTAACTTGGGTATGGTTGAAGGCAAATTTATTTAACCTTAATATAATAACATACATATAGTTTCAATGATCTTGGAAGAAATAAAAAGATGCAATCAAATTAAAATAACACTTAACAACTAAAGAAGCATTAGTAATATAATGATCCACAAAGTACCAGTATCACTTGGTATAATCAGGATTGCCAGTTCGGAAAGTGACTTATCGGACATTAGAGGGACAATATATCTTAAAAATGATAAAAACTTAATTTTAAATGATCATTTAGTCTTTTACAAATATTAGCCTAGTCCCAAGGCAATACAAAAAAAATCATAGTAGAAAAAAAACGATTCCGCATTTTCGCTACTTGCACTCAAATTAGAACCATTTAATCCATAAATAATTTCTTCATTTTCATTAAAATCATATTATTTTTTGCTTTAGTTTGAGTTTAATTGTTTTGCCTTACGACCAAAACAATGTGTTGTTCAAATTAAAAAGTAATTTTATCCACTTTTTGATGTTTTGAGATAGTTGATAAAATCAAAATATGTTTTCTTAATATTCTCACAAAAACATAAGATCTTAACCCATTTAGTCCGGGAGGAGCACAATTTTGACACGATGTTTGAAACTTATTGTCTGCTTATTGTCGTTTTTGAAGTCGCTCTTTCGATTGGTGCAATCAGATTTACATTAAAATTATTTTAAAAACCAATAGGTGCATTTTAAATACAAAAAAATAACAAAATTTTTTCCGCTTTTTTGTGCATCTTTTTCACGTCAATAAAGTTACTGAATCGATGCCAAACCACAATAAAAAGTGCACAAAATATCTATACTATAACTAGCAATGGGTTAGATTTCCAAAATTCAAGACAGTGGATCCTATATGTCCGACCAAATTTCATAAAATGCTTCAAAATTACGAAAAAATATCTATAGGTTTTTGAGGTCGCCGATTACGAAATTGATTTTAGATTCTTACTTACTTACTTAGGTGGCCGTAACAACCCGTGTCCGGGTTTCGTCCGACCTCATCAGCTCTCGCCAGGCGCCTCTGCTTTGCGCGCGCCTTCTCCAATCGGATACACCAAGTGTAGTTAGGGCTTCCTCAGCCTGGTCTCTCTCGGTCTCCATGGTCTCCCTCGACGTCGTTCATCATGGACCCTCACCTCGACCACCTTTTTCGCTGGAGCTTCGTCGTCCATACGATGAACATGACCCAGCCAGCGTAGTCGCTGCACAATTATACGCCGAACTACGTCAAGTCTTCGTAGAGCTCATACAGCTCGTGGTTCATTCGGATGCGATAGTCATCGCTGACTCGAACAGGACCGAAGATTTTGCGAAGAACTTTTCTTTCGAACACCCCCAGAGCCTCAGCGCCATAAAGCAGCACAGGTAGAACGAGCGTCTTGTAGAGTGTTAGTTTTGTCGATCGAGAGAGGGCTCTGGCACTTTGTTGCTTACTGAGCCCGTAGTAGCACCTATTAGCAATTATTGTTCTTCGCTTTATCTCCAGGCTGATTTCGTTGTTGGTATTAATGGCGGTGCCAAGGTAAACGAACTCCTTGACTACTTCAAAGTTATAGCTGCTGGATGAAACGTGAGAGTCTAAACACCGCGCTCCCTTGTTTGTAGACAGCATATACTTTGTTTTACCCACATTTATCGTCAAACACACTTGGGCTGATCCCTTTTCGATAGTGGCAAAAGCAGCGGTAACGTCTCTCTTGGTTCTGCCGACAATATCAATATCATCAGCGAACGCAAGGAGCTGGACACTTTCGTAGAAAATGGTGCCATTACGATGCACACCGGCCTCTCGTATGATCCCCTCCATGATGATGTTGAAGAGATCGCAAGACAGTGGATCGCTTTGCCTGAAACCTCTTTTGGTATTGAAGGTTTCAAGAGAGGTCATTTCCTACCTTGACTGAGCTGCGTGTGTTGCTCAACGTCATTCTGCAAAGTATAATCAACTTTGCAGGTATACCGAACTCAGACATTGTTGAGTATAGGTAATCCATTCTCGGGTTATCAAACGCAGCTTTAAAATCGACATAGAGATGGTGTGTGTCAATTTAATTTTCGTGGATTTTCTCCAAGATTTGTCGTAGCGTCTTTCTAGGTCGAAAGCCACACTGGTAAAGTCCAATCAGTGTTTTTGTAATCGGCTTTAATCTTTTACACAGTACGCTTGAGAGAACCTTAGATGCGATGGAAATAAGACTGATACCTCTATTACTAGCGCAGATTGTTGGGTCTCTCTTCTTAAGTATTGGGCACAGTTCGATGAGGTTCCAATCGTCGGGCATGCTTTCTGCTAGTCATATTTTGCTGATGAGCTGATGCATGCGCCTTATCAATTCATCGCCACCGGTTTTAAACAATTCAGCTGACAGGCTGTCAGCACCCGCTGCTTAATTGTTTTTGAGTCGTTGGATAGCAACTCGAACCTCTTCACAGCTAGGTGGTAGTACTTCCACGCCGTCATCGTTGATTGGTGGCTCTGAACTGCGCTCTCCATGGGCCGCATTGGTGGAATCGTCGCCAGTAAATAAATTGGAGAAGTGCCGTCTCCACAATCTCAGAACACACTGTGTATCCGTATTCAGATCTCCGTTTTCGTCTCTACAAGTGGATGCTCATGTGTCTTAGACTTTTTTAAAAAATAACGGCATGGATGGCATAGTCTGTATGATGTACTCGTTTAATGCAGCAAAAGTTGAATTTAACTTTTGTAAGGGGTCTAAATGTATCCATCTTTTTGTTAATCTACCACTCTTTTCATACTCAAAATACCATTTTTAAAATTTTCAATTGACAGCACTGAACAAAAACATATTTTGTAAAATAACTGCAGTTACAATAGCATTATGACTCCTGAAATGAGTGTTGGCATTAGCATTATGACTTGGGTGGCAGGTAAGCACACTAACATCTGTACGCCGAGGTCGCCTAGATATAATGATTTTTCTCAAAAAATTACAAATTTTTAACTAAAGATGTAAAAACTGTCAATAAAGAAAATATTCTTTTTCACCCTACCTACTTTTAGGTAATAATAGGAAACATCCAGATAATATTGACTTAAAAAAATAGCTTTGACATACACAACCAGAAAATATTTAAGCGCCTTGAATATTGGGATAATTTTAAAGATATAAACTCGACATAAATTTGATGATGAACAAATGAATAAATCGAAAGCTGCAATTTAATATTTTAACGATATTAAAAATATTTCTGTTTTAGAATTTAAAAAGATAACACAGTGAGAGGTCTGTATCCAGGGCTCGAGAGGGAGAAAAACAAGGTGGTTCCAATTAATTCCATATATCTCACGAAACAATAATCCTATTCGAACACGCAAATATCAGTTCGAAACTCATGAAGTTTTCTTTAAATGATTAGTATATTATTTTTTATTTAGTTGTTTTAGTTTAGTTAGTTGGTTTCGGCGAAATAAATTTAATTGTGTAGAAAATTTAAAAAAAAAAAAAAATTATATAAAAAAGCAATTAATTACGAATTTTGAATCCAAATATTAATACAATTAATGCAATTAACTACTTAAAAAGCTCTTCACTAAAAGAAGCACATCTTCGTTGGGCGTGCAATACTGCGTATCAGTAACTTACAATACAGCGTATATTGCAAAAAGGCCAAAATTGAATTTTGGATTTTAATTCAATTTGATTTAATTAATAAAGGGCGGATTTTCCGTTTAGTGCTGATTTCAGAACAAAGCAGGTATCTAATTTCATTATATGTTTTTAGTTGAGTTGTAAATCTATAAAAAAATGCAGTTCTTCTGCACTCCTGCAGAATTTTGCCTCGATACACTGTGGCTGCTTTGCTCAGGATCGGAATACTTTAGGGTCGCGTTTATAGTGACCGCTTATTTCGAAGATTATTGTTGAAGCAGAAAAACGCTTCATGTAAAATCATATGGAAAAAGCTGAAAGTGTTTATAGTATAAGCTTATTCCGAACTGTAAGCGACTTATAAGGAGCTTTTCGGCACTTATATCTCTATAGCGCTTATTTTCAAAGTTTGCATATTTTCGCTTGCTCACATCATTTTCGTTATTTTTCTTTTATTTCTTTGAAATTTTTTGTTCTGAGCTTTCAACCTTTGTTGCATTGTTTTTGTTGTTTCGTTTTGTGGTGCTTCCGAAGAAAGTTTTCTGCACTGGTATCTTCTATCTCGCTTATTTACATAGCTTTCGTTGTTCTTACATGCAGCAATCAGTTGGTAATTGTTTTCTGGTGAATTTTGGCCGTTGTTTTGGTTTGTGTTTTCAAGTTCCTTCAAATTAATTTGTTATTGTTTTGATCATTTTATGCGTGGAGTTAATAGCAAATGAAATTTTGTCGCTATTGGTTAACTTTGTTAAGTTTTTTCTTAAGTACCATTTCACAAATTAGCAAAATAATGCTGTAACAAAATAAACGCGTTCATAATAAAAAACTACCGCTTAACAACAAAACAAAGTATTAAACGACAGTAGTTCAGCGCTTACATTGCTATCTCGCTTGCTCACACAGCTCTTTTTTTATTTATTTTTATTGCTCACACTTTTTTGACCGCATTCCACGAAAAAGCAAACAAAAAGCATGAGCTTTTACAAAAACGCATGCACAAAAACAACTCTTCAGAATGTTGATAGCCTCGCTGCTTCATCATCTGAATAGAATCTTAAAATTTACTAACTTTTAGTTTTTTATTTTTTATATAAATAATCAATGCAAATTCCTTGCTTCTTTCTTAATTTTTTTCCCCACACTCTTCCCAGTTCAATATTTTCAGCATTAAGCCAAAGAAGCTACTTTAATTTGCAAGCAATAAGGGTGCAATAAGGCACCAATAAGCTCAATAAGCTACTTTAAGTTCTAAGCGTCCACTATGGACACAATAAGCTCAAATAAGCTGCTTTAATCCAAAGTGCCAATAAGCTTCGAAATAAGCGTTCACTATAAACGCGCCCTAAAAGTGTATGTTGTGACTGCGAATGCTATCGAGATTCTATGATAACGGCACCGATAAAGGCTTCCCGGCTTAGTCGGAATTGCAATTACAATTTGCGCAGGTTAATCAGGAATTTTATCCCGAATAAAAATATGTTTAAGGCGGTCTTCTCATTGAGCAACTTTTTTTTTTTTACTTTTTTTTTTTGCATTTATTTATAGCTTGGGTAGTTGTGAATATGCCCCTAAAAGGATTTTTAGAAATTCGAAATACTTTAGACGATACATCCTTTTTTGTGAAGCAAGGTCTTCGTCAAAATGAGCTATTTGATTTGGTGATGGAGGTAATAAAACCAGCTTACGAAGCGCTGTCGGCAGATAATTTGCTTGAAAGATGCCTTGGATCTGAAACTCTGAATTCCAATGAGTCCTACAATTCTGTTCTTTGGTCACTTTCGCCCAAACACATCAACTCAGGCGCACGCACCATCGAAGTGGCCAATTTCATTGCAACGTGCCTCTTCAACGACGGTTTTATACCCATACTTAAAATTATGGGTTTGATGGGTATTGCGATTGGCAAAAACGCATACGAATACTCACTATCTCGCAATGAAGACAGATTGAACCGATCAGAGACTCGAGCTGCGGCATCATCAAAAGCTGGCAGAACGGCTCGCAGAGCAGAGAGGGCAGCAGAAAGCAGTTTCTACGAAAAAGAGGAAGGTGGCCTGTATGGAGCTGGCATCGCCGACTAATATTTGTAAGTTGAAATTGTCAGCTCTTTAAAACTGCATTTAAACATTTTTGATTTTTTTTTTTTCCCAAAAAAATTACTTCAAACTTTAAACGCGTTTATCTCGAACCCACGTTTTTCGAACTGGCGGCCATGATATCTCCAGTTCAACTAAACCGATTTTCATGAAACAAAGTGGAATCGACGCAGAATTGTCACCATTCTCGGGTGAACTTCGACCATAATTTTAAAAAATTTTTTACTATTTTTTTTTTACACTAAACTACAAAAAAAAACCCGAAATTGAAATTTTTTTTTTTGAATGGCCGCCATTTTGTCAAAAAAAAATCACAAAATTAAGCTTGAGGTTCACCCGAGAATTACATCTATACTGATTATAACCCCGTTTTTTTTTTCATTTCAGACGCTCCGGAGACCCGGAATCGTGGCCGCCGTGACGACACCTTTTTTTTTCACCACCAACTTTGAAGTCTCATTACTTTTTGAACAGCCCACGTATCGAGGCAAAAAAAATTTTTTATTTACTTTGAACCTTTTGTAATACAATAAATAAAAAGTTTTCAATTATTCTTTGCGTTTTCAAATAAGAATTTTTTTAAAAAGGGTCCAAAAAACGGGTTTTGAATGAGAAGACCGCCTTAATAAAACTTTTTTATTTATTATTTTGTTTAACACACAATCAATCAATCACAAGTACAACTTGACGCGGCGGCCACTTATTTTTATTTCTTATTAACTAGACAAGTGGCGGCCGTGGCATAGTGTGTAGAGTGTGTGGCTCATATGCCAGAGAACCCAGGTTCGAATACTCCATCTTACACAGAAAATTTTTTCAATTTTTTCAATAAATTTTTCTGTACGGCCGTCGTCTCTCTGCAGACAATGGCAAACCTCAGAGAGTAAAAACTCCATGAAAAGCTTATTGAGAACATAAGCCGTTCGGAGTCGGTATAAAGCTGGTAGGTCCAGTTCTCGATCATTTGTGTTCAAACATTTCACAACACACACAACACAATTGATCATAAGAAGTTCGGTCAAAGAAGTCCTTTCAAGGGCTGAAAATGCCCATTTCGTTTTTTTTTCTTCGAAAATGAATGTCAAACTAATAACAACACAACGAAACTCTGAAACATACTTTTTATGCGTCAAAAAATGTACACATCCTGAATATAAATTAACCTTGATAAGCTACTTTTGACACGCAATTGTTCTAAACGAAAGCGAAACTATAAGCGTTTTAAATATACTTTTGCCTTATCGGTTTTCTCTCTATCAGTTCATAAGAATTTGGCAAATTATTGCATGAATCAAATCAAAATTAGCTATTTCAGCTTATAATACCTAAACAAGTTATTACTGAAATTTATCAAATTTTGTTTCTTCCTGAATATATAAGTCGTGATTTGCATTCAGAAAATTTTTCTTGAATCACACAATGACTTAGCCAACATTTGCTGATTTGCGTTGAAGCAAACTAATTGCTTGATTCAAATAGGATTTTTTTTTCTGTGTATAAAGTAAGCTTACAACTTTTTGAGCTATATATAGGTTATACTTAAAGGCTATTAAGGAGCTTTTAGGTAGTCCGTTAGAGTTAAGTTGCAATAAAAAATGAGATATTTTAGTTGTTTTTTAAGATTACTCTAGTTAAGTGCTTTCTTACACCAACATTTAAAAGAAAAAAGCGCTATAATTATTTAACAAAACGAGCTGGTGCTAAATATTTGAAATGTTTAAACAGCGGCGCCCTCGAGGTAGGCTTAGAGAGAGAGAAAACAAAAAACACTTTAGCGTGCCTAATGCGAAATATCTTTGCTTAAGTAATTTAAAGCGATTGTTGAGTTTACTTTAAATAAAAGAACAACAAAAACTAAACATAAACCGCTACGTGCTAAGTTTGTAAACTTTTTCTTTTCTTTTGTTATATTGCCCAGCGCAAAGGTTAAACTTTCTAAAAATAGCAAAACAATCACAGCAATAATAACAACAATAAACATCTCGACATTGTCGCTGTGAAAAAGAATGTCATTGACCTTATATTTTTATTTGTTTGTGTGTGAACATTTGTTTCAATAAAGTTAATTATGATCTTAATAAATTTTTGAATTAAAGTGATAGAATTTGTACGGAAGTAATTTGCGGCACATAAACAAAATAAGGTGTATTTTTAGATTTGGAAAAAGTTTCAATTAAATTAGGTAATATATAAATAAAAACAACATAAAACTAAAACCACACCCAAAACCAAACCCTCGGGTACAGTCAACGACTGAGCACACCCATTAATCGCTTTCATGGTTTTATTCAAATAAAGCCAAAAGAGGAAATTTCTGTATCAGCTTTCGAGCTCTTTAATTTTAGTGAATCATAAGTTATTTTGTTAAAGACAGTAATTAATAAATGAAAATACATTTGGTACTCAACTTTCTTGTGACTATTCATGCGCTAACAGCATTGAGCATGTTAAAACGGTGAAATTTGACATTTTATTTAAAGTTTATTTTAGCCAAAGAAAGTAAAAGCGTTTAATAAAATTCCCTTGGTTACAGTTTGTTGGTTTTCTTTTACTTTTTACAAATTTGTAATTTTTTTCGTTCCTGATCATTGAAGCAATACTGTTAAGATTGAAATGAATATTTCACTGGGCAAATTTTTCAAAGTAAAAAAAAAAAACTAGTAAGGAATGGAGCTTTGGCAGGGTACCGAAGCTAAAATACCCCCCCAGTAGCCGTAATGAAGTATATTAGAAGTCTTTAGCCGTCTATAAAATGTTTATGTATAATCTGCAAAAATATTTGTGTTGTACACTTCCCTGCAAACATTTTCTATCGCCTCAGAATCGCCAGAGAATCGCTTGGAGGATGAGACAATCACCGGCGAGCTCATTTGAGAGTCATCCGCGTATCGCCGACTATAAGCAGCTGAGGCCATAAAAGCGATTCGCTGGGAAGACTCGTAAACGAGTCCCCTGAATGGTTCGTAAGCAATTCGTAAGCAGGAAAGATTCTAAGAACGAATCGCCGAAGGGTGGCCTTAAGCGATTCACTAGGAAGAGTCGTTAATGAATTACCAAAAAGGGCTCTTAGCAAAGGGCTCTTAGCAAAAGAGTAGCGAACGAATCACCAAAGAAGATTTTAAGCGATTTGCTGGGAAGAGCCGCAAACGAATCACCAAGAAAAGTCCTAAAAGGGGTCAAACGATTCGGCATAATGGGTTCTCAGCGATATGTTGCGAAGCATCGTTGTTAAATGTAAAAAATTTAAAATTAAAAAATTGAAACGCGTCGTTGCTTTTGAACAATAAGAAAATATTTGATATTTTTTCACAAGTTTGAAAAGCGATCCATCTTCCAATGATCGCCAGAATGAGCGAAGGAAGATATTGAAATTTTTTCTTGAATCGCTGGAATCTTCCAACAATCGCTGGAATAATCGAAGGAAGATTTTGAAAATTTTTGTTGAATCACGCATTAATCGCTTGGGAGATCGAAAAACGATCAATCTTTAAATGAACCATTGGGCGAATCGCAAGTACATTGCGAAACTAGCTTCTCTCCAAATCGTCTTCCAAATTCTTGCAGGGTTAATTTAATTTGGCTGGGTAGCTGCCACATAGAGTAGTTTGTAGACTGCTCATTATGCTAAGGTATATATGTGCAAAATTTGGTTAGTATGTCCAAATTCATACCAATTATAAAAAACTATTTCATTTAAAATAAAAGTGCCTCGCTTTCCGTGTAATTCCGCGCAATTTTGTAGACTACTGACTGCTCTTTATTTCAAAAAATATATCTGGAAAATTTGAAAGAAGTCAGACAAAGGTCATAGAAGGAGTTCGCTTAAAATTAAAGTGGCACGCCCCTGTCTAATTCCGCCCAATTTTTTAGACTAATCGCTGCTCATTATTTTAAATAATATAGTTACAAAATTTGTTTGAAGTCGGGAAAACTGTGTAGAAGGAGTTTCATTAAAATTAAGCTATCACGCCCCCGTCTAACCACTTTTATAAACTACGGACTGCTCCTTATAGAAAAAAAATATATTTGCAAAATTTGGTTCAAATCGGACAAATGGTATAGAGGGAGTTCGAAAATTAACATGCCCGTTGTCCAATCACACTCACTTTGGTAGGCTTAAAACTTTTTATTATACAAAAAAATATATGTGCGAAATTTGGTTGAAATTGGAAAAACGGTGTAGATGGAGGTAGTTTAAAAATGATGTGCCATGCCCCCTGTCTAGTACCGCCTAATTTTAAAAACTTAAGACTGCTCAAATTATCATGGATTAAATCTGGTTGAAGTCAGACACACGGTGCACCAAAAGTTCGACTAAAAGTAGAACGCCACACCCACTTCTCTAGTCTATAGACTCCACATTATACTGAAGAATATATTGTATGTGTTGGATAAATAATGTGGGTGGAATTTGAGTACAGACAGACACGATGTCATTCAGTTTTATATATTTAAGAATTGATTTTCTATTTTGATAATGGCACTTTGTATGGGAGGTAGGCGTGCTTTTCATTCGATTTGGCCAAATACCATTCAGAATTTTCTTCTTATATATCAAAGCTTATGTGCAAAATTTCAAGAGATTTCTTTCATATTTGTAGATTTTTAAGAGATTTTACGCTTAAAATAAAGCTACTTTATATGTGAAGTAGGCGTGGTTTTCATCCGATTATGCCAAATATCGTAAAGATGGTTTATGTTAAATATCACAGCTTATGTGCAAAATTTCAAGATATTTATTTAATTTTTGCAATTTTGAAGAGATTTTACGTGTTAAATAAATCCAATTTGTATGGCAGGTAGGCGTGGTTTTCATCTAATTTTGCCAAACATCATAGTGATGGCATATATATCAAAGCCTTGGGCGAAATTCCAAGACATTTCTGTAATTTGAGCAGATTTTCAAGAGATTTAACGGTTAATATAAAGTCACTTTGCATGGGAGGTAGGCGTGGTTTCATCCGATTTTTCCAAATTTCATAGTCAGGATTTATATTGAAGATATGGATAATTTTAAGGCAGTTCTTTAATTTTAGTGGGTTTCTAAGAGATTTTACGGTTAAAATAAAGTCACTTTGTATGGGAGGAAGGAGTGGTTTTCATCCGATTTAGCTCATTCTCGTTACATTTTTTAAAAAGAAAGTTTTATATTTTGAATTTCATCGCGATAGCTTTAAAACTACGGCTGTAATCGTGTCCACAGACAGACGGACACACGGAAATTGACTCAGTTGGTGATGCTGATCAAAAATATATGCACTTTTCTATACCTGCCACGCCCCCTTATTGGCGTTACAAACGGAATGATAAAATTAATATACCCCTTAGGCATTACGTGTTGGGGTATAAAAATTTGCCAACCCAGTTAAAATGTTCAAGAAAAATAATATAGTCGCTTAGGTTGCCCACAGAGTAAACGCCGATGCCGACTGGTTAGCAGACAGGTTGCTTGTTGGCTCTGGTGCGGCAGAACAACAATAAAACAAACAAATTAGATCAAGCGAGATAGAGATACACCTGTCTGCTAATCTGTCGGCTACAGCGTTTACTTTGTGGTTACTTAAGGCAAATTTACACGATTCACTATCATTGTTCACTTTGGATGAATCATCCTGTTTTAAAAGTGTAAATTGAGTTTCATCTTTAAACTGAAAATGATTGTCATCCACATTGAACAGTGAAAAAAGTAGAAGTATTTCCTACTTTTGATGAAAGTGAAAGCAAATCGTACTTAAGTTTTTTTTTGTATTTCTTTTTGTAGTTCTTGCAACAATCCTAATTTTATTATTTTAATTCCGTTTTTTATTATTTTAGATGACATTGCTAATATTTTTTAAACGTCAATAAAATAAATCAACCAACGAATAAATTATGCCATTCAACATCGAATCATCCATCAAATTTTAAATTTACACTTTGAATAATGTAAATTAAAAATTGATTCACTGTCATTATTCAACGTTTACTGTCATCGTTTTGAGTGAAATTTGTAAATTCGCCTTTAGGTGGCGAACATAGTGAACGCCGGTTCAGATTGGCAGGCAGATCAGATCAGAAAACACATTAGAGCAAAGGAGATGCATAACTGGGTTTTTTTATTGCTCCAATGTGAAAATCTGACCTGTTCTGCCTGCCTGTCTGAACCGGCGTTCACTATGTTCGCAAACTTAGGCATAAGACGTTTCAGTCTCTAGTGTGTAAAAATTAGTGTTGTTGCGAAATTAATTAAAATCCGCATTATTTTTTTTTGTCCGACGGCAAAAATTTAAGATTTTTGGATGTATATTGGATGAGAACTTTGTCATAACTATTATATACCAGGCAATATTTTTATAAAAATTTGATTTTTAGAGGTTGTTTCAAACTATTCCATCTCACGGATAGCTATTCCTAGAGTCGAAATATTTTACGAATCATCATAACATTAACCAAGAATTTTTGTGAAGAACCGACCCGAACAGTTTTTTCTTTTCTATGGAGCGTCAGGCGCCTTAATAAAAGCAACCTTTTTCGTAAATGTTTCCTTATCTGGAAAAGTTTTTATAGGCATTATTATTCAATGATTCTTGTAATGAGCTTTTTAGTAAATTTCCTCGAATTTCGATATTTTTAATATTGATTTTAATTATCTCGAAAAATTTACAATATATCACTTTTAACTATCTTTAGTTTGTTTTCTTATGAATATAATTTCATTCCATGAAATCGTTTTAGAAAAAAATCATATTATTTCTAATAATATGTTCATAACCCGAACTAGGCTTTGCACAGTGGACCACAGTGCACCAATATTGGGTAAGATAGCACAAAAAAATAAAATCTAAAGAACAAAATTCCTTTGTTTGTCCTCTTCGTGTAAAATGCCTTGTAAAAAGAATATACATGTAATTCTTCATTCATAACTTCAGCCGGTGAACTAATTCAAAAGAGTTTTAATTTTTCATTGTTAATTTTTATTTTGACTTAAGTAAACTGCAAGGAACCGTTGTAAGATTTTAATTATATGTTTTTTATTGGGTTAAAAGATTCAAATATTTATTTAGAAATATATAAATTTAACATTTTTTTTAAATTATTGTTGTTCAAAAAATTATAGACAAAAATTTAAAATTTAGTTCTGAAAGTTAATTCTGTAAAAAAATTAACAGAATTCTGATGATGTCCCTTTTGAATATTTGAATAAAAAAATGGCAAAATGAATCATTTAAGAGTAGTCTTAAAAGGAAACGATTCAGCTTGGAAAATTACCGCATTCTTCTTCTTAATTTTTTACATTCACATATTTTTGTATACATTTTTTTTTTTTAAATTTTCATCCCACTCCATGAAAAATGCAGGCTACGGGCGTGTCCAATCAGCAAACTTTCCCAGGAACCGATCGAAGTTTTGATATATAATGTCAGCTTCATTTAACAATTTTATATTCCTAAAAATTCCATCACTAAAAATTTTATAATTTTTCTCTTTCAAAAATGTATTTTCAAAAAAATTAGAGCAAAGAGAGAAAATAAAGAATTTTCTCGAAAGATTTATTTCATGATACAATTAATACAATTGATCATCGATTGTAATACAACAGTCTAGAAGATTATTCTTTGCTAAAAAATTTGCAAAAATGCATAACACTATCTTACTCAAGGAGCTGTTGTGGAGAGAATCTTGAAGTGGGTCGTCAAAATTGCGATATATATATATACGGAGCGTCGTATTTGAGAATTCATGTTTGAAAAATTTAATGGTGTCCCAAAATTCTTAACTGCGCCTTTGAGCTTCATTAAGACTGCCTCTCAATTTTGAATCTTCAGAAATAATATAGATAAAAGGCCTTTCATTTGCCATAACGCTAGATTAGTACTTACCAACCACTTATTTAAGCATTTGTTGTTCTGAAAAAATTGTATAAAATTTCGGGATTTGCTTCCGTCATCACCATCACAAAACAATAACACATGCATGGGCCGTTATAAAACTTAATCAAGAGAAAATTCAACTTTGTGGAGGTCGTTGTATTATTAGCTTTGGGAAAAAATAAAATCAAAAGTAATTTTATTGTCTTGTTTACATTCCCATAAAAATGTAATGCCATCAATTTAAATACAACAAAAGGGTTAATTTTTGTAAACATAAATGAAGATAAAAGTAGTGCAAAAAAAAAAAATCAGCCATTGTTGCGAAAACAAAAGAATTGCGTGTGAATAAAAAACAGCAATGAAACTAGCAGGCGGAAAGACAGACAGACTGACTGATTGCCTAGTAAGTTGCAGGGTCGTTTTAATTGATGCCAGAAGAAGACTATATCTTTGTTTTATTAGAAGCTATAAAAATATTTGAAGCTATAAAACTATAAAAATAATTATAGCAACGTCTATTAAGAAAAAAAAAAACAATATAAAAAACACATATACAAGTAATTGTAGACCTTGGCCCAGAACTAGAAAACCAAAACAACAACAACAACATTAGCAATATTTAATGCGTTTAACACATCATTAGTTAAGGTCAAAATTGAACAAAGTGTAAAATCATTTATTTTATGCAAATGTTTTTTTATTTTTTTCATCAGTGTATTCAAGAGCAGCTGCAAGAGCATCTACGCTCCCATTCTTATTGATTATTTGACCCATAAATATTCTTAATGCTTACTCACTCATGCATATAAGAAAAAACTATTGGATTTTATGAATTTTTTAAAATAAATCATGGCATGGCCAAAAAAATCTCGTAATCGTGCCAATGTAGCGTTTTTAGCACACGTTTTGCTGTTTTTGCAAAAAAATAAAGAAGACGTTTTTATGTGACGCAGTTTTTTTTTGCTTCTTGCACGTTGCTTGTTGCTTGAGTTTGTTAAACGTTGAGAAAAAAAGTCTTTTTTTAATAAAAAAGCATGTTTTTTAATTTTTAAATGATTTCTGCAACTGACTCTTGTAAAACGTGTCTTTTGATGACGTAAGTTGCTAAGTTTTGATTTAGCCATAGTGGATTTGATGTTTTTTTCAACGTCTATTATTAGAATTTGGCAATGCCAAAACGTATGAATTATTTAATTATGATTCGAGTATTTTAAGAGAAAAAAAAAATTTGCACATGGAAAATTTATATGGAGAACTAAGTTATTGCTGAGGTGAAGGAATTTCTATAACAACAAGGTTATAGCTTAATGTATAAAATTAAGGCATATTAAGGAATATTTGTACAGGGTGCGCCATCTTTATGTTGGTGTGTGAATTTCGAATAACTTTAAAAAAACAACCGATTTCCATATGTGAGATATTTTTATGTATTTGGACTAGTTTTTGAATACAACATCAGCCTTGTGGCGACCTCTATTGGCCAAAGCAAAATGTGCCCATTTTGCTGCGTTTTCCGTCACTTTTTGTAGCATTTTGGGCGGTATAGCTTTGATTTCGGCACGAATGTTTGTCTTGAGCTCGTCAATGGTCTGAGGCTTACTGGTATACCTTTGTTTTTCAAATAACCCCACAAAAAGAAGTCCGGAAGGATCAAATTTAGAGATCTGGGTGGCTAGTCCATATCGTCAATTTTTGACATCACACGTTCAGGGAATTTTCCTTGCAGAAACTGCATTGTTCGATTTGCAGACATTTTTGGATCTGTTCAGACCTTTTTCACACATTTGTAGGCAGACATTATGACCCAATATCAACCGATATCGATTCCCATCGGCTGTTTCGCCATCTCCGAAAAAAAAAATGGCCCAATGGTGTTTTATGGATCTCGTGTGGATTCTCCGAACGGTGTCAGAGATTGTGAAATGGGCTTTTTGCTTCCAAAAATCAGGTTTAGTTTCTACCATTCAACTGACAACTCTTTCGCCGTATTTCAAGTGACATGGACGGTTTGTTGGCAATATGCTTTGGTCAATTGCACTTTGTACGGAAACAAATGCAAGTCATGCTTCAAAATCTGCTGCAAAGCGATTCCACTGATGCCAAAATGCTAAGTTCGGTGATGATACGACACATGTCGGTTCTCGGAAACACTCTATCCAACCGCTTTCATCAGTTCATTGGAACGTCTGAGCGTAGATGAATGGCACGTGAACGATCCCACTGTCCCGTGCTCAGCAAAATAAGACACCAAACGATGAATAGTGCTGTCGGATGGTGCATGTTGGCCACGATATTTTCGACGAAATGCACGTTGAGTTAACATAACTGAAAAACTAGTCTCAATGTACAACTCCACTATTTTTGGTTGTGTCGGTATAAAGAGATTCATTTTTAAAACTGTACTGAATTGACGTTTCAAAAACTACCCACTATAATCAATCAGCTGATAAATGCCAAAATTATTTAACGTTTACAAACCGATCTAAAATATGGCGCATCCCGTTTTTTTTTTTTGTTTTTCTTGTTTTTCTTGTTTTACCGGTTACACAAACCAGAAATGAGAATAGTTGTATGAAACTATGTTAAGTAAAGCAAGCAAACATTTTAGTGAGATTTTATTGTTGCACCAACAGTGTTAAAAAAAGTTTTTATCCTGAAGATTAAACATTTTTAGAAATCTTATATTCTTGGTCCTAAAACGTTTCGTTCTTTGTTCAATTTTACTTTTTATATATTTCAAGTGAAAAATATTAAAACAAATATTTGGCGTTGTCGACATTAAACCTTTACGGCGCGTAGTGTTACAGATCTGCGACAAACCGAATTAGTTGCTAAATAACAACTTCATGGTTCAATTGCAGCAAATTAATAATTTTAGCATAACAGCGACAAAATTCTGAACATGGATCACTCAAAGATGCTCATGAAACGCTATCGTCAGAAGTTAGATTCACATAAACACTTCTCAATCTTATCGTTTATCGTATTGATCATCGTATTTATATTATTACTCGAATGTCAGGAATGTTTAATTCATAAAACATTTCTTTTCAATTCGTCACAAAGTTTTCGTACACAACGGCGAGAAATGGAAACCAGGAAGGCAACTTCATTATGGTAAAACTTGTTAGCGTCCAGCATGAACTCGGTGGAAAAACTATCTAGTGCTTTGAAAAGAAGAGGTTTAGGCACTTTGCTATGACGCTGACTTGCATTCAAGGGGTGGTTGCAGCAGCACTATGCCAAATAATAGGTGAAATAGTAAACAAATTAATGTCAAATTTTAAGTGCAAAGTGCAAGTCAAATCTTCTATTCTTGCAAACATTTGGCGTAATTTTGACTATATATTTTATTGACAAATGAGTTAAAATTGACGAAAAAGAAGCCTATCGGCAATCACGAAGTTTTAGTATATTAAAGAAAAATGCGAAAATCCTTTTACTAATTAAAAAAGTTTTGAGAAAAATGCATTTTTAGACCTCATGCATTCTAGATGGGACTGTCGCGTCGGCGTTCTGTAGTTGATGGCTTCAAGAGTTTTGCTCCAAATGGCTTGAAATTTTCAGAAAATATTCCTTATGAGTAATATATATATTTTTTTGAAAAACAACAAAATTTATTTTGGCTTAGAAGAGATAGCAAAAATACTGGAATTATAAAAGTACACCGATAAAAAACTTATGTTATATAATAAATCGGGGATTGGCCGAAGCGGACCACAGTGGGTCGCTTTTCGTACCCAATGGACAACTAATGTCCTTAACTTATACAAACTTATGTTAATTTATTCAATGGAAATTCGGCAATTTAGTGCCTTCCTAGTTTTAGGATAAGATAACCAAGTTTTATTTGTTGTTCTATTGAATTTTATTTGAATAAAAAATTGTCTATATTTTGTACTTACAATCTAACATGTATCCTTACTATCCAAGTCTCTTTATATAATTTTACATAAGTTTAATCATTAAACCAAATTTTATACATAGCTTTTGTGTACATTCATAAGAATTTTGTCAATTTTACAAACTTCAACTTTAACAATTTAAACAATTTATTTTTGTAGAAATTATCGAAGTTTTCAGTTTTAAGCCATGCTTAGCTTGAAAAACAACAAAATTTATTTTGGCTTAGAAGAGATAGCAAAAATACTGGAATTATAAAAGTACACCGATAAAAAACTTATGTTATATAATAAATCGGGGATTGGCCGAAGCGGACCACAGTAGGTCGCTTTTCGTACCCAATGGACAACTAATGTCCTTAACTTATACAAACTTATGTTAATTTATTCAATGGAAATTCGGCAATTTAGTGCCTTCCTAGTTTTTGGATAAGATAACCAAGTTTTATTTGTTGTTCTATTGAATTTTATTTGAATAAAAAATTGTCTATATTTTGTACTTACAATCTAACATGTATCCTTACTATCCAAGTCTCTTTATATAATTTTACATAAGTTTAATCATTAAACCAAATTTTATACATAGCTTTTGTGTACATTAATAAGAATTTTGTCAATTTTACAAACTTCAACTTTAACAATTTAAACAATTTATTTTTGTAGAAATTATCGAAGTTTTCAGTTTTAAGCCATGCTTAGCTTGCACAAATTCTTCTATCATTACACATTAGATTTGCCACTCAGTACATTTTTCTTTTACAAAAGCCAACTTGTATGATCTCACTACGGTTTTTTCTCTCGGTGTGTTGAAAAGTCTTGAAGGTAGGTCTTTTCTTTGTTTCATTTCAGATAAGTTATATTGAACATGGTAGTGGTAGTAGTTAAAATTCTCTCTTCGTTCGTTTGTTCGTAGAAAAGAAGAAAAATATTTTTTTCGTTCATTCGTTTGTAGAGAAATAATATAAATATTTTTCGTTCGTTCTTCCGCAAAAAATATATGTTCGTTCGTTCGTAAAAAATAGAAATTAAAAATGTTCTTCTTTAAATTATTGAGGAAGATTTACATTTTTTTATAAAATATGATATGATATGATATGAGCGGAATGTTTGTTCGCTATTTTTTTCTCTTTTGTAGGGGAAAAAAAGAAATATTTTGTTCGTTCGTTAGTAGAAAATAGTTGTTCGTTTGTTCGTTTGCAGAAAATAGATGTTGGATCGCAGAAAATGGTTCGTTAGTGGAAGAAAATTCTGAAGTATGAAATAAAATAAAATATTATGTTCGCGCAATGCTCTGGGTACAGCACCTATCAAAATCAGGGCTTTACGCATAAAAGCAAAACAAATAACAAAACTTGCAAGTTATAATAAGTAATGCGTGTGACAGCTGCAGTACCCATCGCTCCGAGACGACACTACATGTAAAATATACCTTGGCATAGAGTGTATACAGTAAAGAAGTTAAACTTCTTCTCTGTATACATTTTTTATCTTCTAGAATAAGAAAGATTTTTGTGTAAGAGACAAAGAGAAAGAGATAGAACGAGAGAGATAAAGAGAGATAAAGACATATATAGAGAAAGATCATCTGAAAAGAAATACAATACAAAATTCCATAAAAAAATATTCCATTTATTCAATGCTTACACTATAATTGATTCGGGCTTTGTGACAATTAAAATATGATATGTATGTCTGTGATACAAAATTTTTGAGCTAACGTAAAAAAGTTCCATCTATTGTAGTTCCGGATTATGTTGCAGATTATTATGTTGCAGATTCTAGTATTGTTATTTATATGCAAACTAAATTTTTCGTCAAGAAAATTAATTAGAGGTAAGGAAACATTTGATGCAAAATTTGCGTTAAAATCACACCCGAGAATCACAGAGATTCTATCTTCGCTACTATTAAGAGCATCAACACCTGTTTGACGGTAAATCAGTACGGAACGATGTATGCAACAAAAAATTTAAGATGACGGATAGGGCTGCCACCAGAAGTTTTTGTATTTAAATGAATTCTGTGCTGGCGCGAATGCTAAGTAAAAATGGGTTGCTGAATCTGAATCCTTTGTTAGATTTTCAAAATTACAAGAATTTTTAAAAATACAAAAAAATTTAGGTGATAGCTTTATCCGCCTTATTGAAACATAAGACTGTGATTCGAAATAAAATCCGTTGTCAGATTTTCAAAATTACAAGATTTTGCAAAAATATAAAAAAAAATCTTGGTACCAACTCTATCTGCCATCTTGAATTTTAAAAATCTGACATCACATTCGAAATCAAAACTCGTAAAACCATATTATTAGGTGGCAGCCCTGTGGTAAAAATTAGGTGGCAATCCTATCCACCATCTCGAATTTTAAAACTGTGATATCAGGTTCGAAATCAAATCCGTTATCAGAATTAAGAAAATTGTTTACGCTTCAGCAAAATGACACATACTGATTTTTAGAGGAAAATGACAACCTTATGAGTCTCTAACTGGAATAAAGTAACAAGGTTGACCGATGCTATTTAATATTAGGTAAGCCATCTTTTGCAAATTCTTCAAAACTTATTTTTACACCCAATACAATTTAGTTTGAAAAATGTTGTATAAAGATCTAGAGTGACAAGATATGTTGTGTTTAACTTAGACATCTGCTGTGAAGACTTAATTCTACGGTGTTCCATAGCGTTGGGGCCAAAACATTGCATCGGCCTGCGACACTTTGAGGTTTCAAAGGTACCAAATTAGTTCCATATTGTGATGAGACTTCGCAACCCTTGAGGGAGGGGGAGGGGTGGAGACCTATCTCAAACCTCTTCCATTGTAAGGGTATGGCACCCGGCTTGAGAATGCAAACGACGTGGAGCTGGATACCTCTGCCCGCGATATGGGTAGTAAAGCCACCACTGAGATTCCCCAAAGGGCCATCCCAAACAAGTAACAGTCTTAAAGTCCTTGGTCTGACCTCGTAGCACTAGAGTACGGTTACAATCAGTTTTAGCTCATAACAGCACTGGACGGTCTCCAATCATCTAGAGTGATAGTAAGAAATTTGAAAATCTCAAACTTGTTATCAAAATATGAGATCTTGCATGAGATTTTGAAGTTTCAACAACCTTTACTGAAAAAAGGGCCCGCAACAGAATCCGAATATTCGGTCGGACTCTACTTCCCCACCAACACTCAGTTCGTACGATTGAACATATTTTAATATTAACTCTTCGACTTTTATTCATTTTAAGAAATCAATGTTTTTCATATTTTTTTCTTTTGCTGTTGATTCCAAGAAATGACATTTCAAGCTTTAATTATGTAGTACAATAAATGTTGTATCAAAAACATAATTGTATCTAATATAAATTAAAGTTGAAAGATTAATATTAAAAAATGTTCAATCGTACGAACTTAGTGTTGGTGTGGTAGTTTATTATTCCTTAAAATACAATTAAAGACTTTTTTAAATTCTAATATATTCTTTCTGTGACTTCTTAAAATTTTATTACTCATGGAGTTGCTTTCTTTAAGGATACTTATATCGTTTTATCTGAAAGTCTTAGGTAAAAATCTTTATGAGAGGATTACGAAATAATGGTTGATTAAAAACATTTTGTACGGTTTTAAAAATATTGTTTTTTTAAATAAATTTTTTTTTTGTTAGTGACGTTATTTTTTCGTAATAAAATCTCTGAGGCACCATTAAAAAATTCGGCGGAAAATATTACTTGAAATTTTTTGTGGGCCCAAGAGACTTAGTTTTCAGGAATTTTAAAATTGAGTTTTTTTGTGTTTAAGGTGTACAAAATCGTATACACCTACTTTTAACCTCAAATTATAAACATTTTCTTAATCAAATCAAAAATTTTCAAAAACTCGATGTCAATCCTTATTCTTAAATGTGTTCTTTAATAGGATTTTTTTTTTGTTTTTTCAGATTTTCTAAATCCGAGATATCTTGACCTCCAAAAGAGAAATCTTTTTCTTTGTGACTCAGATATTTTATTATTATGAAAAAATTAATGACCCCACAAAAAAAGGAATTTATTTTTTAAAATTCAATACATCTTAAAAAATATAAAAATTTATTTTTAAATCAATATCTTTAACGGCTTTTTCGTAATTCTTTCGTTAATTATACCTAAGTTTTTCACAAAAATGGATATAAGTTCCCTTAAGCTAAAAGAAGAAGAAAAAAAAAAAATCATAGCAAAACTTTTATAGATATCGACAAAGAAATTAAATCTGAAATTAATTTCACTGCTTAAAGTAAATTTGTTTTTGAATATAGTAAAAAAAAAATATATATATATAAAATTTCATTACAATGTTTACTTTGTTTGCTTTACATCCCTATCGATTTTTCCCAAACTAAAGAAAGAATAACAAAAAAAAAAAAAAACGCTAATTTAAAATTAATAAGCTTGTGCTGGCAACTTTTGTTGCTGCTACTGTTTCACCCAACTAGAAACTCTTGGCTGAAGGCAGAGTACAAGCAGTCTGTCTGTGACGTGCTCCATCAAATACGGTTTCCAATGCAATTTGTTGCAGCAGCCAACAACAGAAACACTGGTTGACTGTCCTTTGAGCTTGCCACGCCCAACCGCCCATACACTGTATTTACCAAGAGCAAGTGTGGAACATGGTAACTAATTAAGCGGTGCTGCTTGCTTTAAATAGTTGGCACCTCATATGAAGCAGCAGTCAGGGCTGCCAACTTTCTTCATTTATTAAATGCTACAGTTTTTGCACCCTTCAAGTAGTATTTTAGCGCCATGAAACTGTGTGCTTGTGTGTGTTTGTCAGTGTCTAAGATGAACTACATGTTTTTGTGTGTTTAACAATATTTACACACACTCCCCCCTTTCCCCCACAATACGCCCCACATGTATAGCACAAAATGCTTGGGTTTTTTTTCAAGTCCTTTATTTTATTTTGTTAACAGTTTTTATTTTTCCCAACAGCTGCTCATTAAAAATGCTTCATCATGCTGCGGGTGCTACCAACATAAAATTATTTCTTAAGTAGCGCAGCTCAACGCAATAATGTTATCGTGGTAGTGGGTTGGAACGTGGTGTGGGCGGGTATGGGTGAGTATTTCTGTGTGAACGTTATCTTGCTTTTGGTTATTTTTTTAAAACTCAAGTTTTTTGTGAGCATTTTTTTTTGTGTTTTTTATACAAGTGCGAAAAGTTTTTATTTCTTCATTATAAGGATGACTTTATTTATTTTGCTGTTGATGTTTCAATGCCCCTTTTCCCACTTTTTATTTTGATCAGTATTTTTGTGCTCTTTCGTAATTTTTTCTTCTCGTGGAACTTCAAATGCAATGAAGCACAGTTAAGCGGCAAATAATGGCAAATGTATGGTGCTTGACGGTGTTGGTTTTGGCGACAAATGTTGGGTGTGACAGATGTATGTATAACAAAAAAAAGGGGAATAAGATGGGGCGGGGTGAATGTCCTATATGAGGGTAATTGAGATATTTTGACCCTTTAATTAGGGTGCTCGGTGGAGCCGCACCACATAAGTGAGTGCTCTCAAGTCTGAAACATTTTTTTTCTACCAAATTCGTTGAAGGCATTGTAGTGCAAAGTAAATTTCTGATAATTTAGCCTATTGACAATTTTTTTAAACCCATTGGTTATTAAGAAATTATAAATCTTAAACATTCTTACAATAAACTCGCTTGAATAAACTTGTAAGTAGATTTTCAATGATTTTGTCGACAATATAGACCATTGATGACCATAATTTAACTCCTTAGTGAGTAATATAACATTACCTTAAGAAATATAAATATTTTGAAACTTTTTGCTGAAGATAACGTTCAAGTTTTAAAATTTTATCTACAGCAATCTAACATTTGTCACAATTTGGTAAAACACTAATCTTGCTTTGAAATAAAAAATTTTTTATAACTTTTTTGTATTTTTTCATTCACACATTATTGCTAATATAAGTTTTATATGAACTAGTATCGAAATAAGTTAATTTATGAACAAACTTAATTAATACAAACGAATAATTTAAATTGCATATGAGATATAAAACACAAAACTGAGACTCAAAAATGTCAAAGTAAAAAAAATAAAATAAAATATTAATGTTATATACCAGCAAACCAAAGTGTTCAAAATCGTTACGAGCTTGTTATTAATATTTCGAAACTTTCTGAATTCGAAAAAAAAGACTTTATTTCGAAATCGTAAAGAAAATGCTATGAAGGTGCTCAGATGATTTCGTCAATGTCCAAACGAAATGCCGTTTCGAAATCTTAAAGAAATATAGCTGTTTGTGGAATTGTTTCTGAGTTGACAGTTGACAGATTGTAGATGGAACAAATTCCTCGTTGGAACTCATTGAAATACTTCCTGTTATTTTTGTGTGGGAAAGAATGGGGTCCAACAGATTTTCAGCTTCTATTTTCACACTTTTCCTAAAATCTAAATGTGACATTAAACTTTTTTTTTTTAACTAATAGCAACTTAAAACAAAGTACGAGGGTGGTCCGAAAATATTTCGACCTTAGCGTGAAGATGCTTCTTTTGGTTATGCATTTGGGACGCGCAGTTGTTATTTAACAATCGTTTGAGTCAATTTCAGCTGTAAAAACAGTTTTTGCTTTTTTTGGAGTCGATTCCCCCTTTGCAGCCCACTGTTTTGACTGCATTTTTGTTTCGGACGTAGAATGGTGTATTCAAGTTTCATCTACAGTAATTGGAGCCAAAACTGGAATTCATTGCGCCTGAGCTGCGTCAACAGAGCGTTGGAAATTTTTATTCCAACACGTGTTTGGTCTAACGTGAGCAAACGCGGCATCCAAAGCTTTCTCATGCCTAAATCTTGATTCAATATGCGACAACCACGTTCTTTGGACATATTCATAGCCTCTGTTCTCTCTACCACCTTAATTCGACGGTCGTTTAGCACCATTTGGTGAACTTTGGCGATGTTATCGCCAGTGATAGCAGTTTTTGGACGTTCCGAACGATCATCGTATTCTAAGCTGGTACAACCACGTTTAAGGTCAGCTACCCAAAATTTTTACATGGTAAATGATTGCTCAGAGTCCCCGTAGACAGAGTCCAACTCATCTTTGATTTGCGTAGGCATATTGCCTTCAAAAACAAATATTTAATGACAGCTCGATACTCGGTTTTTTCCATTTTCACAAAAAGACTTACATACACTCACACAAACGATGGTCAAATAACAACTGCGCGTTCAAAATAGCTGAATTTTGCTGAATACCTGTCGACAGATGCAAAACTACATTCTTAAGCTTTTGTTGACGAGTGCTGCCATATTCACATTAAGGTCGGAAACTTCTCAGACCACCCTCGTATTTTAGGAACTAAAATTAATTTTATCTCAACTATTTTATTTTTACTTTCTTCAAGAAATACTGCTAAAATTTTTGATATGCAGCACGAGTTTGATCTGTTCCAAGCACTAATACACTTTCACACTTTTACAGCAATTGAAGCGTGGCACTTTTTTAAAACGCTTTAACTCGGTTAATATTAAAGTCAAGTCAAGGCATTCTGGTATAGTGGCAAGTTGGTTAATGTTAATGTTAATGTTAATGTTAATGTTAATGTTAATGTTAATGTTAATGTTAATGTTAATGTTAATGTTAATGTTAATGTTAATGTTAATGTTAATGTTAATGTTAATGTTACTGTTACTGTTAATGTTACTGTTAATGTTAATGTTAATGTTAATGTTAATGTTAATGTTAATGTTAATGTTAATGTTAATGTTAATGTTAATGTTAATGTTAATGTTAATGTTAATGTTAATGTTAATGTTAATGTTAATGTTAATGTTAATGTTAATGTTAATGTTAATGTTAATGTTAATGTTAATGTTAATGTTAATGTTAATGTTAATGTTAATGTTAATGTTAATGTTAATGTTAATGTTAATGTTAATGTTAATGTTAATGTTAATGTTAATGTTAATGTTAATGTTAATGTTAATGTTAATGTTAATGTTAATGTTAATGTTAATGTTAATGTTAATGTTAATGTTAATGTTAATGTTAATGTTAATGTTAATGTTAATGTTAATGTTAATGTTAATGTTAATGTTAATGTTAATGTTAATGTTAATGTTAATGTTAATGTTAATGTTAATGTTAATGTTAATGTTAATGTTAATGTTAATGTTAATGTTAATGTTAATGTTAATGTTAATGTTAATGTTAATGTTAATGTTAATGTTAATGTTAATGTTAATGTTAATGTTAATGTTAATGTTAATGTTAATGTTAATGTTAATGTTAATGTTAATGTTAATGTTAATGTTAATGTTAATGTTAATGTTAATGTTAATGTTAATGTTAATGTTAATGTTAATGTTAATGTTAATGTTAATGTTAATGTTAATGTTAATGTTAATGTTAATGTTAATGTTAATGTTAATGTTAATGTTAATGTTAATGTTAATGTTAATGTTAATGTTAATGTTAATGTTAATGTTAATGTTAATGTTAATGTTAATGTTAATGTTAATGTTAATGTTAATGTTAATGTTAATGTTAATGTTAATGTTAATGTTAATGTTAATGTTAATGTTAATGTTAATGTTAATGTTAATGTTAATGTTAATGTTAATGTTAATGTTAATGTTAATGTTAATGTTAATGTTAATGTTAATGTTAATGTTAATGTTAATGTTAATGTTAATGTTAATGTTAATGTTAATGTTAATGTTAATGTTAATGTTAATGTTAATGTTAATGTTAATGTTAATGTTAATGTTAATGTTAATGTTAATGTTAATGTTAATGTTAATGTTAATGTTAATGTTAATGTTAATGTTAATGTTAATGTTAATGTTAATGTTAATGTTAATGTTAATGTTAATGTTAATGTTAATGTTAATGTTAATGTTAATGTTAATGTTAATGTTAATGTTAATGTTAATGTTAATGTTAATGTTAATGTTAATGTTAATGTTAATGTTAATGTTAATGTTAATGTTAATGTTAATGTTAATGTTAATGTTAATGTTAATGTTAATGTTAATGTTAATGTTAATGTTAATGTTAATGTTAATGTTAATGTTAATGTTAATGTTAATGTTAATGTTAATGTTAATGTTAATGTTAATGTTAATGTTAATGTTAATGTTAATGTTAATGTTAATGTTAATGTTAATGTTAATGTTAATGTTAATGTTAATGTTAATGTTAATGTTAATGTTAATGTTAATGTTAATGTTAATGTTAATGTTAATGTTAATGTTAATGTTAATGTTAATGTTAATGTTAATGTTAATGTTAATGTTAATGTTAATGTTAATGTTAATGTTAATGTTAATGTTAATGTTAATGTTAATGTTAATGTTAATGTTAATGTTAATGTTAATGTTAATGTTAATGTTAATGTTAATGTTAATGTTAATGTTAATGTTAATGTTAATGTTAATGTTAATGTTAATGTTAATGTTAATGTTAATGTTAATGTTAATGTTAATGTTAATGTTAATGTTAATGTTAATGTTAATGTTAATGTTAATGTTAATGTTAATGTTAATGTTAATGTTAATGTTAATGTTAATGTTAATGTTAATGTTAATGTTAATGTTAATGTTAATGTTAATGTTAATGTTAATGTTAATGTTAATGTTAATGTTAATGTTAATGTTAATGTTAATGTTAATGTTAATGTTAATGTTAATGTTAATGTTAATGTTAATGTTAATGTTAATGTTAATGTTAATGTTAATGTTAATGTTAATGTTAATGTTAATGTTAATGTTAATGTTAATGTTAATGTTAATGTTAATGTTAATGTTAATGTTAATGTTAATGTTAATGTTAATGTTAATGTTAATGTTAATGTTAATGTTAATGTTAATGTTAATGTTAATGTTAATGTTAATGTTAATGTTAATGTTAATGTTAATGTTAATGTTAATGTTAATGTTAATGTTAATGTTAATGTTAATGTTAATGTTAATGTTAATGTTAATGTTAATGTTAATGTTAATGTTAATGTTAATGTTAATGTTAATGTTAATGTTAATGTTAATGTTAATGTTAATGTTAATGTTAATGTTAATGTTAATGTTAATGTTAATGTTAATGTTAATGTTAATGTTAATGTTAATGTTAATGTTAATGTTAATGTTAATGTTAATGTTAATGTTAATGTTAATGTTAATGTTAATGTTAATGTTAATGTTAATGTTAATGTTAATGTTAATGTTAATGTTAATGTTAATGTTAATGTTAATGTTAATGTTAATGTTAATGTTAATGTTAATGTTAATGTTAATGTTAATGTTAATGTTAATGTTAATGTTAATGTTAATGTTAATGTTAATGTTAATGTTAATGTTAATGTTAATGTTAATGTTAATGTTAATGTTAATGTTAATGTTAATGTTAATGTTAATGTTAATGTTAATGTTAATGTTAATGTTAATGTTAATGTTAATGTTAATGTTAATGTTAATGTTAATGTTAATGTTAATGTTAATGTTAATGTTAATGTTAATGTTAATGTTAATGTTAATGTTAATGTTAATGTTAATGTTAATGTTAATGTTAATGTTAATGTTAATGTTAATGTTAATGTTAATGTTAATGTTAATGTTAATGTTAATGTTAATGTTAATGTTAATGTTAATGTTAATGTTAATGTTAATGTTAATGTTAATGTTAATGTTAATGTTAATGTTAATGTTAATGTTAATGTTAATGTTAATGTTAATGTTAATGTTAATGTTAATGTTAATGTTAATGTTAATGTTAATGTTAATGTTAATGTTAATGTTAATGTTAATGTTAATGTTAATGTTAATGTTAATGTTAATGTTAATGTTAATGTTAATGTTAATGTTAATGTTAATGTTAATGTTAATGTTAATGTTAATGTTAATGTTAATGTTAATGTTAATGTTAATGTTAATGTTAATGTTAATGTTAATGTTAATGTTAATGTTAATGTTAATGTTAATGTTAATGTTAATGTTAATGTTAATGTTAATGTTAATGTTAATGTTAATGTTAATGTTAATGTTAATGTTAATGTTAATGTTAATGTTAATGTTAATGTTAATGTTAATGTTAATGTTAATGTTAATGTTAATGTTAATGTTAATGTTAATGTTAATGTTAATGTTAATGTTAATGTTAATGTTAATGTTAATGTTAATGTTAATGTTAATGTTAATGTTAATGTTAATGTTAATGTTAATGTTAATGTTAATGTTAATGTTAATGTTAATGTTAATGTTAATGTTAATGTTAATGTTAATGTTAATGTTAATGTTAATGTTAATGTTAATGTTAATGTTAATGTTAATGTTAATGTTAATGTTAATGTTAATGTTAATGTTAATGTTAATGTTAATGTTAATGTTAATGTTAATGTTAATGTTAATGTTAATGTTAATGTTAATGTTAATGTTAATGTTAATGTTAATGTTAATGTTAATGTTAATGTTAATGTTAATGTTAATGTTAATGTTAATGTTAATGTTAATGTTAATGTTAATGTTAATGTTAATGTTAATGTTAATGTTAATGTTAATGTTAATGTTAATGTTAATGTTAATGTTAATGTTAATGTTAATGTTAATGTTAATGTTAATGTTAATGTTAATGTTAATGTTAATGTTAATGTTAATGTTAATGTTAATGTTAATGTTAATGTTAATGTTAATGTTAATGTTAATGTTAATGTTAATGTTAATGTTAATGTTAATGTTAATGTTAATGTTAATGTTAATGTTAATGTTAATGTTAATGTTAATGTTAATGTTAATGTTAATGTTAATGTTAATGTTAATGTTAATGTTAATGTTAATGTTAATGTTAATGTTAATGTTAATGTTAATGTTAATGTTAATGTTAATGTTAATGTTAATGTTAATGTTAATGTTAATGTTAATGTTAATGTTAATGTTAATGTTAATGTTAATGTTAATGTTAATGTTAATGTTAATGTTAATGTTAATGTTAATGTTAATGTTAATGTTAATGTTAATGTTAATGTTAATGTTAATGTTAATGTTAATGTTAATGTTAATGTTAATGTTAATGTTAATGTTAATGTTAATGTTAATGTTAATGTTAATGTTAATGTTAATGTTAATGTTAATGTTAATGTTAATGTTAATGTTAATGTTAATGTTAATGTTAATGTTAATGTTAATGTTAATGTTAATGTT
Source organism: Coremacera marginata (assembly GCA_914767935.1). NCBI lineage: Eukaryota > Metazoa > Arthropoda > Insecta > Diptera > Sciomyzidae > Coremacera > Coremacera marginata. The sequence continues at coordinate 144,281,049 of OU612044.1, forward strand.
AATGTTAATGTTAATGTTAATGTTAATGTTAATGTTAATGTTAATGTTAATGTTAATGTTAATGTTAATGTTAATGTTAATGTTAATGTTAATGTTAATGTTAATGTTAATGTTAATGTTAATGTTAATGTTAATGTTAATGTTAATGTTAATGTTAATGTTAATGTTAATGTTAATGTTAATGTTAATGTTAATGTTAATGTTAATGTTAATGTTAATGTTAATGTTAATGTTAATGTTAATGTTAATGTTAATGTTAATGTTAATGTTAATGTTAATGTTAATGTTAATGTTAATGTTAATGTTAATGTTAATGTTAATGTTAATGTTAATGTTAATGTTAATGTTAATGTTAATGTTAATGTTAATGTTAATGTTAATGTTAATGTTAATGTTAATGTTAATGTTAATGTTAATGTTAATGTTAATGTTAATGTTAATGTTAATGTTAATGTTAATGTTAATGTTAATGTTAATGTTAATGTTAATGTTAATGTTAATGTTAATGTTAATGTTAATGTTAATGTTAATGTTAATGTTAATGTTAATGTTAATGTTAATGTTAATGTTAATGTTAATGTTAATGTTAATGTTAATGTTAATGTTAATGTTAATGTTAATGTTAATGTTAATGTTAATGTTAATGTTAATGTTAATGTTAATGTTAATGTTAATGTTAATGTTAATGTTAATGTTAATGTTAATGTTAATGTTAATGTTAATGTTAATGTTAATGTTAATGTTAATGTTAATGTTAATGTTAATGTTAATGTTAATGTTAATGTTAATGTTAATGTTAATGTTAATGTTAATGTTAATGTTAATGTTAATGTTAATGTTAATGTTAATGTTAATGTTAATGTTAATGTTAATGTTAATGTTAATGTTAATGTTAATGTTAATGTTAATGTTAATGTTAATGTTAATGTTAATGTTAATGTTAATGTTAATGTTAATGTTAATGTTAATGTTAATGTTAATGTTAATGTTAATGTTAATGTTAATGTTAATGTTAATGTTAATGTTAATGTTAATGTTAATGTTAATGTTAATGTTAATGTTAATGTTAATGTTAATGTTAATGTTAATGTTAATGTTAATGTTAATGTTAATGTTAATGTTAATGTTAATGTTAATGTTAATGTTAATGTTAATGTTAATGTTAATGTTAATGTTAATGTTAATGTTAATGTTAATGTTAATGTTAATGTTAATGTTAATGTTAATGTTAATGTTAATGTTAATGTTAATGTTAATGTTAATGTTAATGTTAATGTTAATGTTAATGTTAATGTTAATGTTAATGTTAATGTTAATGTTAATGTTAATGTTAATGTTAATGTTAATGTTAATGTTAATGTTAATGTTAATGTTAATGTTAATGTTAATGTTAATGTTAATGTTAATGTTAATGTTAATGTTAATGTTAATGTTAATGTTAATGTTAATGTTAATGTTAATGTTAATGTTAATGTTAATGTTAATGTTAATGTTAATGTTAATGTTAATGTTAATGTTAATGTTAATGTTAATGTTAATGTTAATGTTAATGTTAATGTTAATGTTAATGTTAATGTTAATGTTAATGTTAATGTTAATGTTAATGTTAATGTTAATGTTAATGTTAATGTTAATGTTAATGTTAATGTTAATGTTAATGTTAATGTTAATGTTAATGTTAATGTTAATGTTAATGTTAATGTTAATGTTAATGTTAATGTTAATGTTAATGTTAATGTTAATGTTAATGTTAATGTTAATGTTAATGTTAATGTTAATGTTAATGTTAATGTTAATGTTAATGTTAATGTTAATGTTAATGTTAATGTTAATGTTAATGTTAATGTTAATGTTAATGTTAATGTTAATGTTAATGTTAATGTTAATGTTAATGTTAATGTTAATATTTTAATCGTGAAGATTTTAATTTGCTGCATTTGGTGTTCAGTGAACTATTTGCAAACATTTGTAGCACTCATACACACATAAGATAATTTATTTAGCCAATCATTTCTAAATCTGTATAGCTATTTTTTATGTATAATTCTCTTCATCAACGTACGCATTTGGTCTCGACTTAGCCGTGTCACGTTTGACTCTTTCAGTGAAGCATAAAAAAATAATAAGTTTTAAAATATTGAGCCAACAAAAAATCTCAAAAGCTAAAAAAGGAGAAATAATCAAAGCATAAATGAACATAAGATGCCACTTAAGTATGTGGCGAGTGAAAAGAAAGTTTATTAATTATTCCAAAAAAAAAAACATTAAAAATGGTAGATAAAATACATTAAACAACATTTAAAAGCAGACCAAATAATTAAAAAAAAAAATAAAAACTACGAATTGCGCACCAAACTTTGTTGTCAATGTGCCCATGCGGTTTGAGCAAAAGGCTTAAAATTGTGTTCAAATAAAAAAAAAACTAAAAAACATTAAAAAGCCACAAATAAACGCAAAAATATTGCATTTGTTTTGGTTTCGAAAGCAAAAAGTTGCAGCCGATAAGAAATATGGCAGCAACAACAACAATAAATGAAATTTTAAACAAGTTGCAAGTTAAACTGCATTTAACACTCATGCACAAACACACGCGCACCACTCTCATAAATATACACCTGATACACATGGCGTTAAAAATATTTATATTGAAGTTTTCACTTGAAGAATGCAATACAGCGAGACTCGTTCGATACTCGAGGAGTATACCAGTTTCCAATAAAAAAAAAGACCTACTACATTCACAACATCAACAAACAAAAATATGACAGCTAAAAGCTAAAAGCGTCGACAACAGCAGTAGCCTACTTTTTTAAGCATTGACTTGTTGTTGCAGTTGTTGCTGTAGCTTGCAAAAAATTGGCGCAATCTATTAAATGCAACTCTACCGCGTGCAGCCAAACAGATAAAGTAATGCTCGCTCACACATAAACACGCATACAAATAACCACTTAAATAGGTTATTGCTGCCCAATAGGAAAAAGAGCTTAACTTTGAACTAGATTAAAACTCACTTCAAATTGTATGTTTTTAATTTTTTTCAGCTCTTTCCAAAAGTGACAAAAAACTGTGAAAATGTGCTAATATTAAAACTGAACCAAGTGATTTTTTGTTACTATTTTTATTATTTTATGAGTAAATAATAAAGTACATATTAGATTGGTCGTTATTTGTATGGCAAAAAAAAAATCGATTGTTTTTCTTGAGCACCATTTTATTTTGTTCCCAAAAAATAAAAAAATGCATAAAAAAAGTTTCAAAAAAACTAGACTTTATTAATACATGTCGAGCTAGAAATCCAAAAAATCATGTACT